>JAWQRP010000073.1:0-45623 GCA_033557875.1 Quadriops clusia | reverse complement strand
AAAAGCTTAAAGGGCATTCGATGAAACTCGAAGCAGCGCGCTATAGAAGAACAACAAGCCTTGAATGCTATTACTTCTAAAAGGCATAACGAAGATTCGAAAGCTATCTCGTCCGTTCTTTATTTGTAAATGCCAAACACAACCGTCCCGCTCAACGACTGGTCAGGTACTGCCGTGAGCGCCCTATACTACAGCTACGCTGCATTCTTGTATTGGAACGACTCTATGTTCAGTGCCAGATTTGTGACATTTAATAATCAACTGATAGTACATTCAATTCCATACTAAACATCACTCGTTAATTTCCAATTTCTGTAATAAATAAAAAAATATTAATCTGAAAATCACACCTTCGTTCAGCTTTAAGAACTGTGCATACGTGTTGTCTGAGTCTGTTGTCTATCTTTTTAGTCTTTCACTATGGACAAGTACGTTTCCAGAATGTTGGAAATCGGCTAGGGTTCAGCCCATATAGTAACCATACTATAATTGCTAACTATCGTCCCATTGCTATTTTGCCCAAACTTGCCAAAGTTTTCAAAAAAAGTATATGTACTTTAATTTACCTGTTGGTCAAGGCGCTGATCTCGTCTAGGCAGCATGGATTCATGAGTGGGCGATCCACATTCACGAATCTGTTAAATATAACCCAATTTATCAGCGAGGATTTGGATGGTGTGAGGCAGATGGATGTTATCTACACGAACATTTCCAAGGCATTTAATAGGGTCAATCATGATCTGTTTCTGTGAAAGTTGAGCGCCATTGGGTTTTCCGACAGCCCCTATTACTTCTTCTCCACGTATTTGCAAGACCGTGAGTGTTTGTTAAGCACCTTAACTGTCGATCGAGCAAGTATATGTGTGTTTCTGGTGTGCCTCAGGGATCTGTTCTGGGACTTTTGCGTTTTTTAATCTTTTTCAATGACATAACCACTAATTTTTCTTGCGAAAGTCTTCTTGCCAAAGAGCTCAAGATATTCACCACAGTTTCATCTGCCTCTGATTGTCTTGCACTTCAAGCAGATGTTGATGGGCTGCTTGAGGAGTGCGATTTGAAAGTCCTGTCCCTCAATATTAATATATCCAAAGTTGATAGGTACTTCAAGGGGACGAGCCCTTTTACTTTTTCTTATAATGTTGGTGATGTCCGTATTGAGGCTTGCAATAGTGTGACTGATCTGAGAGTAGAAATTGATTCTGCGCTCACATTCCGACAGCATGTTAGAGAATTATGTATATGTATCTGCTTCTTGCACCTTGGGATTTGTCATTCGAATTACTAGACCTTTTTCAAATATTATTGCTTTGAAAGTCTTGTATTACTCTTTAGTTAGAAGTAAACTGGAATTCTCTTCTATTGTTTGGTGTCCTTTTTATGCTGTCCACGTTTACCTGGTCGAGTCTATACAGCGACGCTGCCTCAAATAATTGTACTTCATGAGAAATAGCATGTACCCTCTGAAAGGCACAAATGTTTGGATTTCGGAGGTTGTACGGTGGTTGGTTTGGTTCACGTGTGTGGTTTATTGTTGGATTCTGTTGATGATGCGGTGTTAGGCTTCCCTTTCGGGTTCCTTCTTACTGATCTCACAGTCGGGATATGTTTTATCCTTGATAATATTGGTGGTCACTCTCCATTGCAAAGATTGTGTCAGAGCTTTAATTCCATTGCCAGCAATGTGGACGTTTTTGTAATGGTTGGGGTGGGGAATGTGAAGCTATGTAGAGTCCTTGATCGCACAGGATCCTTGATTTAGTTTTATTTGCTGTTTTTTGTTTAACTAATGTTAGTGTTATTTTTAATGCAGTCATTGTGTTTTTTGAAAAACCCCGGTAATTAGGATTGTATAATTAATAAATAAACTTAAATAAGAAATTGCTTAATGTTACTATGAGTACTAAGCCACAAATTGATTTTTAAAACGCAACAGCACCGGCCGTTTTCCAATTTTTCGAATGACACAAAATTGCTACTATTTTTTCAAATATAAAACAAAAAACTAATTATTTTTTTGGCCTAAATCAATGTACGTTCCCGGTTTTCAAAATTTATGCGTACTTTAAGTACTAAAAATTTGTTTTAATTATTTTTCAAAAATAGAAATGTACCCATAATTCTAAAAATATTTGACATAAATTGTTTTAATCAAATTTGAAATAAAGGCGGGATTCGTAAAATAAGTGACAATAAATAGTGCTATTTCAGTGGCTCAATCCACGCAGTTTACGAGGAAATTAACGTAGAGGAGAAAATTCTGCTGCAGAAACTTACCGGGTGAAGTACGTAAATGTAAGAAAAGTTCATTTACGTTTTTGAAATTCCAATGGTGTTGATACCTCTTAACTTTGATAGTAAGACAGTGTCCACAAAACGAAATGAGTGTCATTTATTATGAAGCAAGGTGTTATGAAAATTTGGCCCTAAAAATAACAAAGCGATATTTATCAAAGAATAAATATGAGCATGTAATTACTAATAAAATAACATGTCATTAAAAAGCAATAATTGCATTTAAAGTATATACACCTTAAGTAGTTCCTAAGTCATTAGATTTTTGTTTAATTTAAAAAATTACAATTCCGAAGCATCGATAGCACTAAATGAGTTTGCGTTTAAGCTAATTTAGATCCGCAAACAATGAAATTATCACCTGCGAATACGGAAAGTAGTTTAAATTATTTTGTCCGCAAATAAGAGCCACCACACACCAGAGACTCTTAGTCAGCAGATATTTTAGTATGAAGGGTAAATGTGACTACAATAATTGAATAAGAACAAAGTAGTTCAAGGATACTGAGATTTTAAAGTAATAGATGGGGAGGTTCCAAAACGAAGCACTATTTTAGTTTTTTCTTAATCTTATTTAAGCTATTAGTTTTGCCCTCTAACATGACATCTTGAGTCTATCATTAAAAACCACAGTTGAGGAAAAACTCGCATTGCATGTGAAATCATAATTTCCTCTTTCTGTGTGCACAGGTACATGTCAATTAGGTAATAAGTATCAAAATCTGCACAAAATTGTCTTTGAAAAACCATTTTTGGTAGCCATATTTGCTAAAAAATAAAAGTTCATACAAACAGAAAAAAGAAAACGACCTTCGTGGTTCTACTTCCAATCATGGCGGTGATTTTTTTGATTAGGAAAAATTGTTGAGTGCCTTATTATCCAGGAGCTATATAATGCGAAGGATTTTCTGTGATATAGGTTAATCCAGGCACATGTTAAACGGCCTAATGGCATTTCTACTGTGGCATCGGGTAAACTTCCAGGAGTCGTGAACTCAGTCAATAATTGGTGTATGATGCAAAAACATTCCGATGTTAAATAAATGAGTTAAAAAAAGTAGTTTTATTTATGTAGTACTGAATATATTAACATGAGAGAAATATTCTTATTCAGACTATATAAAAATAGGATTATGCTTGAAAACCCTCCACAAATGAAGAGATTAAACAAAATTGATTAATTAAAGAGATAAGCGTTTCGAATACAGTGTTAGACTATATTGCTTATAATAATGCAAAATAAAACAACCAACTTGGTTCTAATTATATATTATTGAAACCACGTCTTTAAATACAAATGTTGTAATTATTGGGAATGCAGAAATTATTATATTGAATGGCCACAAAAAAATGTTTCTATGCATTTAAAAATTTTGTATGATAGTGAGACCTCGGTTATTCGTTCCCAAGAGTTTAGTTTTCCAGCATTTATCATCTTTTGCCCAACAAATGCCTATGTAATCAATGTAGTTAAAAACCACATTTATCGTTTGTCTTTCATGTTTAACCGCATTAGTCCTTCTGATGATCTTGATATTCTTCGAAACTTTAATAACACTTTTTTATTAGAGCCATTTATTATTGTTTAATATACGGTCTAACAGTTGTAAATATGTATAGACAAGAAATGTATTCCCAAACCAACCAAAAGTTGTTAAATAATTTGCAAAATAGACTTTCAATCTGTTCAAAGTAATAATTCTTAGCGAACAAAAATTGTTGACTTTTTAAAAAACTATAACCACATATATGTGCTATAAATAAATCTATTTTGTGTAATTATTTAACATAATTTACGTATGTATTAATATAATATTTGAAATAAATAAGTTTTCTTAACATGTAGTTGCTTATTTCTAATTTTTTCATATTAGACCGCTATGATCATTATCCCACGATATTCATTTTTTCTAACCAGTCCCTACGAAAACGATGAATTTATAGGTTCTTTCCAACAGCAGGATTTGTATCATTCAATGGACTGTACAGGGCCGATCAGACATTTAGAAATTACCATAGAGATGTATATTTTATTGATTTTACTAGTGGGCCGACATTATATCGTACATAAAACTATCACAAAACTATCAAATCGCGCGTTGGAAAGAACTTAATGTTTCACTGTATTCCTTAATTTAATGTAATCATTTACAAAACTTTAATATTATTTACCACTTATTCGATCATAACTGAATTGACAAATGTACTGAATGTAGATATTTACTATTGGCTAGCAAGTATAAGTTAGAACATAAGCTCCAATATTTACAAATAGAAATATGGGCCAACTAGCAAAAAACCACGAAGCAGTATAAAGACGTATGATAGAAAGGATGGAAAAGAAAAATAAATATATAAGAAATAATACCTACGTAAGGGACAATAAGTAACCACACAAAATGGGAATGGAGAGCCTATGAGAAGTATATTGACAACAGATGAAAGTATTGTTCACAAATGGAAATAACAGACCAAGAACAACAACTGGGGCCATCCGCAGATGCAATATTAAGATGATATTAAAAGGATCACTAATTTAACTCAACTCAATAACAAATAGAAACTATGATAAAATTTAGAGGAATATTTTGTTCAATATTTTACTAACGGACTATAGAGAGAGGGAGGGAGAGAGAAAGAGAAATATAAATCACACAATTTAGTTTACTAAACCTTCAATCTGCATAGCGTTTATTATAGTGCTTACATAGAATCTCAGAAATTTTAACACTCCATCATATGCATCGTCTTTTCACACATGAGTATACGCACATTACTACAATCGTAGAACACTAATTATTTCAAATATTTATTACATAATTTAGAGTTTTGTTATTATTAACAATAAATATAGTTAAAATAAAGATTAGTTGATCTACATAGACATGTATTTTGTGATGAGGGTAATGCTCTCCGCATCTAAAGAATATCGAAACGTTTCCAATTCTTACTTAGTGTCTTTCGTCGAGACATAATAACTTTAAGGAACATTAAGAATTTGAAATTATGTGAAAATTTTTTTTAATAACCTTTAGTACACTTGTGTGCTACATATCTAGAATGAGTAACAATATACAACAATTTACCGCAATGTGCACAGTGTGACGGGAAAAAACCGTACTGGTAACATTAAATACCCCCCAAACGAGGATTACCTAAAATCTGACAACTATCAGTGCATTGGCGAAGACAATATTGCAATTTTAAAAATTGCTTGTAATGGAGTGTTAAGTATATTGTACATACATAAATGTACAACTAAAGAAGTAATAAATTACCATAATTTGCTTCTGTGCATCAAATAGATTCGGAACGGTCATATTCTTCAACATGCTATCTTTCAATTTTAAGTAACATTTATGAAGTTAAGAACCAAGAGCACTGCTGACTTACTTGCAATTCATCGTATCTACTTGTATTGCAAAGGCAAAATCTAACTTTTAATTTCGTAAGTTTATTATAAATATTTCAACAAATTCGTATTTACATTATTCAATTGTTTTTATGTGTAGATAGTCGGTGCACTGGAAACGGAAACTCCGAATAATTAAAATTTCTTATGTGAGATTAACATTTTATTTCCATTTTCAATGATAAATAAAATAAGAAATTTTTTATTGTTACCATGCGTACTTGGTCATTGATTGGTTGTTAACTTTGCTAGAACGTCAGCATCCGCAAAACAAAATGAATGACAGTTAATATGAAGCCGAATGTATATAATATGGGCTAGTCCTAACATAAGTACTACTTGTTGATGTCACAAAAGGTTCACTATAGCAAATGTTTTTAATAACAGAAAGGAAATCCCAGAGCATCTTCAACCTAATTGTAATACAATACAATACAATACAAAAAACTGCCGTTCACACATAGAATGTGGTCTACGAAGAGATTTCTTTCCCTTTCTTCGTACAATATAGGTTGAGTTTCATTGGTTTTCGCTCTTTTCTTTTTCCTTACTACAATCTATAGCATTGTGACCCTATCCCTAGCCTGTACATTGTCTTCCATTGCTTAACTTGTCTCTAGCAATATGCAACAGCCCTCTTCTCTCATATGACTTGTGTGTTAAATCCATTCTTATTCCCTTTTCAGTGCCAAATTATTTGTCTTTCCTGCTATTCTTCTGAGTACCCTCATTTCCATTGTTTGTCATGTTTTTTTAAGCGTCCCATCTTGTTTCAACTGTATGTAATATGTCTTATTATTGTCTTATAAATCCAAGTTTAAGTTATTTTTACTAGACATTGCCCTTTTATAGATGCAATTTACGCCCTTATATAAATGTGTATATAAATATAAACTATAGCATCATTTTTTAACATATTCATTGCAGGCCAAGATTATTCTCCTGTGCTGGTTAATTATTTTTTTATTTAAAATGTAAAGTGCTCGGTCGACTATAATCGACCACCACCCTGAGATAGAACAATCATTTGTCGTAGTCGACAGCTGCCATCAACATTTGTTAAAGGAATTATTCAAAATACTTCTACTGAATGATCTTTTTATTAATATCATATATAAACCTCATAAAATTTAAATTAACTGTAATATTTTCATTTTGTTTTGAAGTATCGTCAGTAGTTTTACTCTTTGATTTAGATTTTCCAAGATCTAATGTTCTTGCGGATAAACCAGATGGAATATTTAACTTGAATTTACCACTCTGCCCAAAAGAACTCTCAATAATACCACTTTCTCCTGTCGATAGAGAAGCATGCAATCCGATAAATAAATCTAAATTTGTTTCTTTTTTGAACATATTTTTAACTACTACTGTATTTTCGTTCACTACTCTATCTAATAAACCGCATTTCTGTTTTCTTTTAAATATTTTCAATTTGGGTAAAAATATAGTTTTGTAATCTTTATCTGTGGAAAATTGAATCAAATTGCCCCAAAATGCAATACGACAAAGATTTAGGTGAATATCAATATCTAATTTGGATCCTATAACAATTGAATTTTGAACTGCTAATATTGGCTTTTCAAATTCTAGTAACAAATAATATCTTAAAGCATTGTCCTCACTAGAGTGGTCTAGGCTTTCAACATGTTCATAGAGAGAATCAAGATTAAATGCGGCTGCAGTGAGCTCCGTTGTACAAAATATTGTAACTATGGCCATTGTCGTTTCATGACCAATGGTTATATGAAATTTGGACTTTTTTTGTATGGGAAACTTGAAGTACTTGACTTTATTGAAGGAAATCACTGCACAAGATATGAAATTAGCTAGGCCAGGAGAGCAAGCGATACCTCTTTCCATTAGCTTAGGATCAAATTGAGTTACACAAAGGCCTAGCCTATCCCCTTGTTGTGCAGATTGGACAGGTTTGCGGAACATTTGCATTGATTTTACTTTTTTGGTTAAGCCAAGACTTGGAATGTCTATCACCTGAAATTAAAAAAAAGCATCACAAGCATGTACTAGTATAATATGTAACGTATTTACAAAACATACGTCATTTAGGTTTGTACACCCTTGCAATATTGTACCCGTCATGACAGTCCCTTGACCTTTGATACTAAAGCAATGATCAACTGCAAACAAAAAAGCACCGTCCCTACTACGAAGCGGAATAGAAGAATATTTGGAAATTTCTTCTATTAAATTATCGATTCCAATGGGATCTTCATTATTTGGAGTGGCACTTATTGAGACCATGGGGGAATCGTGAAAAATTGTGGATTTTAACGCTGCCCTTAATTTTTTAGTAACCTGGAAATTCAAATAAAATTACAACAGGAAATGTTTAAAATGTGGGTTTAAAAGATGCGCAAAAGAATTAGGTATATAAAAGTTTGATAAATTCTTTTATGAAAATTAAGAAAAAAGTGCTACTTCATAAGTGTATCTTTTTACCTTCTCTATCGATTGTGATCTTTTATCTTCTTCGAATAAATCAATTTTATTTAAGACAATAATCATTTTTTTACATGTTATTTCGCCTATTACAAGGCATTCAGCGGTTTGAGTTTGGATTCCCTTCGTAGCGTCTACAACTAACATCATTATGTCAATAATTTGAGCACCTCCTATAATTGTTTTCAATAAACTAGCATGACCTGGACAATCGACCAAAGTGTATTGGATCGTATTGTGATTGGTTTTGTTTTTTAAATGATCTGGTGTCGGAATAGAAAAGGAGCTAAAACCCAAATCTAAAGTTATTCCCCTTGCTTGTGATTGGGGATTTTTGTCAAAAGCTGCTGTACTGCTGGTGGAGCTTAAGACTTTAGCTAGAGAAGTCTTTCCTGAATCAACATGACCCAGTATCCCAATGTTTAAATTTAGCGCCATAATGTCGTGCAAGGTGCGTTCCAATGGTTATCGATCGAGTGAGCCTTATCTGTCAGTTTTCCAGCTAAGTTCACGCGTATTCTGTCATAACCTCAATTGTTGTAAATAATTTTACTGTTTCAAGTAATGTTGTATTATTTGTTCATGTAGTTCGTAAGTGTTACTAAAAAAGAAGTATATTAAGTTAATTTCATAATAGTGTACTTAAGTTCTCAAACAAACCTGTTTTTATTTTAAAATACGTCAGAGCGATCTATAAGAAGAAATGTCAACCTCATTAGAAATCAGTATGGTGGTAGTGTTTACAATATGAATTTGGCAGTGGATTAACTTTCCCTAGAACGAATTGTTATAATAATCTTTAAGGTAAGAAACGCATTCTTATTTTAAATCACCTCTGCTTAATCTAATAATTAGATTTGCTGAATTGTCACTGTCACAGACATTGAAGGCACTGCCTTTGTTGGTCATTTTTATATTGTGAAATTAAGTAATTGTGAAAGAAAATGTTTATTTGATTGTTGGCACTCCAAGTAGTGTTAAAATTCATTCTACATGTGTAGTCAAAGTAGATGCCTGCTGCTTTCTACCTAATATGATTGTTTACTTTCTTACAAGTGATTTTTATTCCGGTGATTATCTACATCTTCCTGACTTTGGTCTAATTTTATCTCTTAAATTGCATATGGAAATGTGTTTAGTTATTTATAAAACTTGCATCAGGTACATGCCCGCCCACATGGTTCTTTTACATTGTTACCTCTGCCATATATGTAACAAGTGTCTGGGCTCTTATCTCGTTTCTCTGCTAGGACTACTTTATTACCTCGCTTTATGCAGAAGGTAGTTGAATTAATATTTTGCCTTTTAGTTTGAGAGCATTAATTAGGCAGATACTTGTTTGTTGTTAATGCGCTTAATCAGGAAATATTCAAAGCAGAATTAAATTGCAAATAAGTGTGACTCAATTGTTGCCTGACCTTATTAAATGATATACATATGTAAGATATTATACCGTCTGGATAGAATTACCTGCTGAAAGCTTTATTGCTAAAATTATTGATTATTGCAAGTTTTCTTTACTTTTATTCAGAATTTATATTATATATTTTGTTAAATTCCTTCATTTTTTTGTTACATCAGAGAGATGTTTAAAATAGCCTAGAAAGCTTTGTTTGTGTGCCTGAATAAATAATAAATTGGCTTAGCCTATAGCTCTGGTATTTAATGTTACATAAAGGTGCCAATCGACTTCGTTTAGTTCAATGTCATGCTATTTATATTTGTAAATACCCTATGGTAAACAGGGCAAAGGAATAATATGAATGCAAATAAGTAATGTTTGTAAATATTACCCAGTTTTTACTCTAGCTAATTATATTTGTGATGCCATTAAGTTGCTTGCAAGCAAGTTTCAATACAGGGTGTTCAGATGAATGTGTAACATAAAAAATGCCACTTCTTTCGCGCGCTTTTGCCGTCTCTTTGTAGATCAAACAACACCGCCTTTTTTGCCTTACATATTCACCTGAACACCCTGTATTTCTTAAAAGATATTTATAAATTTAGTATTTATTGAAATTATATTATTTCCTTTTAATTTTATTGCTTCATAAACTTTTCCCTAGTGACATTTATATGAAGTAGCTTAATTACGATCACATTAATCAGCTAACACAATATACTAAAAAAATAATTAGTGGTTCATCCGTTTCTCTTATTTTCATTAACAAAGCACATAAATAATTTTTGAGAAATTGGTGCACAATTATAAATTAAGCTGATAAAGATGTGCGCAAACAACACACTTCTGATTGAAAAGCATGATATGTAAAGCCCACACATTCGTTGACTTACAGGCATTTCAAATTAACTTCCTACTTGTAACATTACCGGTTCATTGAATTACAAACTTTGGCCTACTCTTGCCTTTGCTTGGTACAGGGTGTAAATGGCGTTTATTGCCTGTTTGTGCCACATATTAATAGAAAAAACGTGTGCCGAGAGTTTCCTGACTTAAAACCTTGTTTGTGTGTTTTACATGTACTGAATGGATACGATATTTTTTATTTTATATATGAATTCTCCATAAAAAGTGATGACCAAAAACACATTGTTGGGGTACAATTTCCCGTTTATTTAGTCTAAATTCTGAAAATTTATATATTTACTATGATGATATACAGATTCAGGAATGAATCATAATAATGAATAATGAAATGTTACCGAATTTTTAATAACGAAAATCTTCAATAAATGAGAACTTTTTGATATAGATTTATACTTCTGCATTAATAAATTTTCATAACTTTGAAACCGTCATTAGTGGGGGCGTAATTTGACGTAGGGTAATAATCTAAGTAAAAAGCTGTTTCCTTTCCTACATTTGTGTAAAATGATACAGTTCCGCATCACAACTTATAAATTTCCGCATCCCGCGACAAATGTGAAAGATTAAATAAATAATTAAAGGATATCATAATGAAGTTATTTATGACTCGACATTCTCTGTGCTAGCTCCCGTTTACGCGGAACGACATCAAATAGAAGCAATTATTTTCTACAGTATGCATAAAGATAACCAGACAAACACTTATGAGCCATTACTTCCTAAATTTTCCAGGTTAGATCTTTCGCTTTCTATAAATAAGTGGGCGCGTGGAAGCATCTCTAACTGTCTCCCAAAGTCTTAAATTTAACTGTAGCGCGTGCTTTAATTTTTCAATTTTGTTTAAGAGTTTGAGGATTTTTAGTGTCAAGTTTACAATTTTGTGTTATACTGTAATGTAGGATCTCATTCATGTCATAAGACACAGGAAGAAATATCCTAACACAAGGGTCTGATATGGTAAAATCAATTATCACGATATTAATCAGGAAATATTAAAAGTCCTTGTTTAATTTAAATTTTTATTGCACACAAAAACTGCAATAGAAATTTAAATCAAACAAGGACTTTTAATACATCCTGATTAATTCACGGCCTTGTTGGGATCCACATCAAATATCATGATATTAATTAGGTGAATTATATCCACGAAAATTGTATTTATCACAATAGAAACCGGCCTCTGATGCGGTCTTTTGAGGAAGTATATTAAGTGTAACACCCTAATTACGGTTCACAGTCACGAAAAAATAAGAATTGCCATTAAGCTAATCAGTTTTCCTTGCCGTTTGAAACTCTCGCTAATTTCATTAGTTTCTTTCATAAATAACTCCATAAAAATCGTAAATAAAACATTTCGTTCTTTCGGGAATTTACAATCATTCGAAACCTCTGTCTTTTGGCAGGAAGCATGCGCGCGTTTCCTTTCAGTGTCCTGACGAGTGGCGAGTATTTTCTGTAACACCCCTCACATTTGCGAAGGTGCTCTCAATGCAATTGCACTAAAGAAAGGAATTCAGTGCATGGTTCATAGGTATCGCGGCCAATGTGCTGCAAATCGGCTGAACCGATACTTACCGGAAATTCCCTAATCGGAAGTAGCATATTTGGGCACCGATTCAATTGTTAGCGGTTGCGTCGAAATGCCAGTTAGTTGCTCTACCGCGATGTGAGATCGAGTATTTCTTAGAACATATTCTTCCTGAGTCTCGTGTGCGATTATGGCTGCGGTTACGTTACGGTATTTGAACGGGGACTGCTGAGGTGTGCGATCTGCCGGTTGTCTTTGCAGAGCACCCATGCTTGCGCTCGAAGAAGTTCTCCGGAGTAAAGCACCTTCATAGCGTGTGCCCGCTGCCCGGTCGAGGTTAGGAACCTTAGTTTGTTTATTGTGGCGTGCGTGACAAAATATATTTTATAAAAATGATCGGAAAGGAAGAATGGTTGTTGTGACTGCTACAGACATCTGTATACCTGTCACTTACCATAGGGATTTCCTCCGAGGAAGGTTTGTCAAACTTTTACTTTAAATTAGTTCAAATACTCTTCAAACCATATACACAGGCAAACACAATAGGACTCTCCGTATACAGTTATGCCTTTTAATTTAAAATTCTAATGTCACATCTAGATTCCCATCTGGCGATATGATCTCGAGATTTCATTGAAATTTTTAAAGCTCCATGCAATTAAAATGATATAATATGCACTATCATATAGTTGAAAGTAGTATTATTATTAATAGAATTATTACATATTTGGAACAACCGGTATTTCAGTTTTAATGTCTGAAAATAACAATAATATTGAATTAAATACATAAAGTACTTTACATTTCATACTAAAAGTTAATATTCAAACTTTGTAACAGACAAGAAGTTCCGTTTATGTTTTGTTACGCATGGTAAATATAATTTCATTACCTGCTTAGTAATTAAGTCAAATTAATTACTTTCTGTACTCAAGCATGTTGCTGAAATACAGTTAATTTAATTTATTTTAAAATTCATGTTATTGCAACACAATCTAGGATTTTTCTTAGCCTTCTTTTCGTCAGTCTTTCCCAACAGCGCCAACAATAGCAAGAGTTAATCAGGCGTGAATGTAAATTCAATTATGATAGATCCGCATTTACCGTTGCAATTTTGATTCGCGCCATGTCAAAATTTGATCAATGTATGCAGTTATTCCTATGCAAAAAAATTGCGAAATCTGCGATGAGTCAATTAGAATTGACATGCCCGGTTTAATTAAAATAAAGCTAGAAATTGGTCGAATATTTGTGGTGAAAAGTTTCATTAGCGCGTGAAGTAATTAGTTATTTTTGCATTCTTACTTATTTTATTGCGCGTTCTAATATACACGACAAGTTCTAATTTTACACAAAAAAAGGTTTACTACCTCCAGGAATAAATTTATAGAAATATGTTCGTTATTTCAAAGGAATAGTCATTCTTGTCTAGAAGAATCTCTTTATCGATTTTTCAGGATACAACGATAATATTTCAATTCGAATTACCGATCCCTCCTCTCAATCTTGCCAAGTTTAGAAACAGGAACTAATGGTAGCCGTAAATAACTTACTGGAATATTAATTTACTGAACGCGTGCAGGTGTCTCCACCATTGGATAATATATTTAGATCTTCTGCATCTTAACTTTGTCCCGTCTGCAAATAATTTTTCTTATTAGTGGACATCACCAAATATAATTAACTAAACACTAAACGCATGACGGCCACGCTAAACATTCTCAAGATTTAAGTAAAAAGTCTTCTAACATATAATAATCTGAGGTAACATAAATATGCAAATAAAATTCCCTGGTAACTGTGTTACAGAGCTTTATTGTAAATCATAAGTGATTGTTGTTCTCTTTAACGAGTTGTCGAGCGTTAGTGACAGCCTCTAGCACCTGTTTTCATTTTCATTTACAGTAAATAATCGTATGCTAAGGCCTACATGCGGCACACTTACATTAAGGACTCAATAAGAATGAAAATACGTGCCTCAGTAATTACTTCTCAAATAGCACTCATTCGGTCAAAGCAATAAAACTTTCCTACAATAATTAATCGAATCCATTACGACAAAAACTTCTGCAATTATTAGAAAGTTGCGGTTTGAATTTGTATAATCGAATCTTCGTTTACCACATACCGGTGTAAGTGCATGCTCAAATTTATAAAATGTTCAGCCGTGACTTTCTAGTAAATTAAACATATAGGGTAATATTTATGGTTTATTGTTAACGCATTTTTGTGGAAGCCTCTGGAAAGTCCCAATTGCGGTTTCACACGACAACGAATTAATAAAAAGTAGGTATAATGTGAATTTTATTTAATACTTGTATCAGTGCTAATTTGAAATTATGAAACATATAAAGTTAATTCTATACTAACTCAATTAAAAATGTACGTGCAATTCAAAAGAAGGTAAATTTATAGCCATAAAATATTGTTTTTCGTGTGTGTCATTTTGTGCAATATATATATATATACAGTAATGTTTGTTTTGCACATATACCGGAGACGTGCGGAAATAAATTAACATTATGTCTGTGATATTATACTAATTTCCTAATTTGGTGCACTTAGATTATGTAAGGTCGGGTTTTTAAGCAATATAATTTTCTTAAATGCCATTCAAAATTTATGCAATGATTGACTATTTTGTAACCTCTCAATAATTTAACAATTAAAGTTTGATGACCGGCCTCTTTAAATGTGCATCCGGCGCTTTGACAGTTTTTTATAACAAAAATTCTTGCCGGTACTTGACGAAAACCTGAATTTTATGTTAATTCGATCGGAGGTGCAATTAACACCGCCAAGACAAACAGTCCAACAGGTGATTCCCGTTATCTCAAATTCGATTAGTGAAACTGCATATGTTTTTATGGAGTTTTTCGTAACGTTTCATATTGCTCGATCATTGTTTTCGAAGTCATCGCGCATTCTTCAGGTTGATCTAGCGGAGATGCACTCGCAAGCGCATCATCTGTTGTTCACGACATCGCTCGATATACTACGAACTTGTTTCAGTTTCTTGACCTTACATGCTCAACCACTTGCACTAAATATTCATCAAATCTTCACTTACTACCTTCCAGATTCACTTACAGAAACAAACCATGATATACTTATTATCTCGTTCTAATTTGCATGAAACCAATTAACAGTATAGTCTATGGTTTTAATTGGCGAACTAGTAGAGAGAAGCTACAAGTGCATTTTTTTATTAGTACAGCGGAGAGGTGCATTTAAAGATGATAGATACAACAGGATTAATATGATAACTGCCACAATTTGCTGCAGTAACATTGAACCATGAGCAAGTAAATGTTGAAAGAAAGGAAATAATTAGATCAGCTAAATTATCGTTTCATAGAAATATTAGTTCCTCCATAAATTGTATGTTTCTACATAGTAGTTACTATACATTGAACGCATTAAAGTAGTCGCAACAAAGGTACTCTAAAGTAAATACAAATAAATAATTCCACTTTTAATGTGATATTATAACATTAGTTCATAAAATCAATTTTCACCGAACTTCATTTATTAGAATGTAAACAAATGAGATCAAGAAATTTCATAATACCTCTAAATGGATTATTTTATTCACAATTATGGAATCACAATAGAAATACGCAGCCAGTGCTGTTCTTTAGGGAGACATACCTTGCGAAACTGACATAAACGTAATGTTCGTGGTCGCACAAGGATAATTCATTCATATCAAGATGGTTAATGTAATATTTGCATAAACCTGTACATAAAATGAAAAATTGTGTTTTACGATTTATAGACACATCAAGTGTTAACATGGTTCAATGAAATATTAATTAATTTTTATCTATAGGTAAACAATTATATCGAATAAATTATTAATTTTCCAATATGTAATTTCGCTCGGTTGAACGACAATGAATTCTTAGTAACATTATAATGAAAATATAGCCGGCTAATTAAACACACATATAACAATGCACCTTGGGTACCACCGTTAATTGGCCCAAATGGGTTGTGTTACATATTTTCTATATATATAGACTATACTTTCATTTGTCTAATAAATATGTATACAGTTGCTAAATTTGATGAAAAACTTTATCAAAATTCATAATTTTAACGATTTCGTCAAACTAAGTGTAGAAAGCAAAAGTAAATAATTGAGATTACGAGCAAGCCATTTCATTTTATTTACCAATCCTAATGTTTACATGGGCGTACGAAACAATTAGTTACTAGCACTTCTCGTTCGTATAACAATTTTTCTTCGAAGGAAGAACTCTCACCAAGTGTAACTGTACAAACGACGGGATTCAATGACAGTTGCAATATTTTTAATACCTGGACACTGTTGTGTATGCAACAGAGCCATCGTTATTTTATTGGCTTGCTTGTTCCGGCTTTTGCAGACTATATGAGCGTACTTGTCTTCTCGAAGATGTCGGAATACTGCATTTATTGGAGAATGCAACCTTCTACATGTCCTTAAGTTATTGCCGATTAATATTGATGAATCTTGTTTATGGGACATGTTCCTAAAAAAATCCTATATTGTCAACATGTTAACAAGAAAACTACAGACACTTGCTATAATACACAAAATAAATGTATATACTTGAATTTATGTTTGGTTCTAGTATAATCCAATTAACTGCTACAAATACTTTGATTCAATGTCGATGAAGTTTATCCACCTTTACATTGTAGGCAGTTTTGGTATGTGAGTGGGTGAACTCACGAAGTTTTATTTTTTCCGAGTACGTTGGAACTAGAAGCCAAAACTATTAAAAACGTTTGCATAAGCAGGATTTATAAATCGCAATTATTATTCTAGTAAAATTCAGGGCATGCACAGTTGAAACATAAGAATGCTATTAAAAATTAATCATTTATTGTTACCTAATGAGCGTTAATAACTTTAAAAACAACTAAAAAATAGACGAGAGAAATTTAACATAGTATAGGTACAAATGCAAAGAATCTAGTATATAGAAAAGAGTGAAACTTGTTCTCTTTGCAACCGTAACTGGAAATTCTTTTCAAATGCAGAAAATAACTGAATTTCAAGTAATGCACTATCTTGGGATGATGTCTGATGGCAGTCATCACACTTTTGCCACACGAACCAGACTTCTACATTTTTTATCCGTTCCCAAGAAATCGGATTAAGTTTGTCGTGTTGCTATTGTAGCAGTCTTAGCAATTATTATTATCTTTCCATGCATTGTGTTCATAGCAATAAAGTAAGTAAAATTGTAATATGGTCGTCCTACACTTAATAGTTTTGACCTAAATGTCTGTAAATTTAAAGTCCAGGTGAAACTTTTATAGGATTGGACGGGATGATAGGTGTATAAGCTTTAGTAATTTCTAAACATATTATACAATTCGTACGCCTAAATAAGTGTGCAAGTTATAAGCAGGTACCTACCTGCATCTCTGTCGGCTCCATTTTTTGCCGTTAGTTTCCCATTAAGCTTGCCCCGTTTTAATAGAACATTACTATAAACTGCTTATAGAGCTAAATTATTTTTTGCTTTTAATGATACTCATATCTGCGAGTGATACAATAGAATAATAGGAGGTTCACATTATTCACATTTATTACATTCATCGCCGTTTTGAGGCATTAGTTACACAGCAACCGTGCCGTAAATCATAATGAAAGCTGTTGGACAGTGGCATTTAATTTTGCAGAGTAAACACTGCTCGATATCGAACAAGTTAAACAACTTTTAGCTCTCATGTCTCGTTTATGCCAAGTGAAAATTTGCATGGCGATATTAGACCAAAATAAATGAGACGGCAGATCAAAATTAATCTTTGGGGTTGTACGTGAAAGAGAGATATCAGTAATAAGGTTTGCTAAAATTTCATAAAAATATTTAATAATATAAAACGTATAATAATATACATTTTATAGTGGATTCGTTCGATATATTGACATGCTATATCGTAATTATATTCAAGATTATATCAAAACTATTCACATAAAAGAACCCCTCTATGCAGCTATGCATAGAAAATATGTATTCGTTCTCAAGGGAAAGTGTTTAAAAAACCCTTTAAATCGTTTCCGGTAAATACAGTTTGCTAAAATAATGGAAGGATAAGTAAACCTTTATACTTCCATTGCTAAAACACATACTAAATAATAATTTTAATGCTACATATGCGTGTAAATGAGCCAGTTGTTTTTAAAGTCTCGTTACCCCGTACACTCCTGTCGCAGTGATGATACACAAAAGAAACTCTTCAATTTTTAATAAGAGCTATAGGAGCTTCTTGTGGTGGTGCACACGTAAAATTAAAAACTCCGCAAGAGGTTTCATACAGCTTTTGTGAAGAGAACATCCTGTTGACTTAGAATAATGAACATCTTTTGTTTAAAATTTCTCAAACCCAGAAGCTAAAATACTTCATTGCATGTTCTAAGCGAGCTACTCTTTGTAAGTTTTTGTTAAGAAAAATTCCGTGTATGAAGTCTTGTATTTAACCGTCTTTCACATAGGCTCCATATATTATTATTACATACTCCTACTATTACAGGTACGCGCACGCAATTTGGACCATTTTTTGTGTATTATTTTTTGTGCTTAATAATAAAGGCTAATTACATTCCTTCATTTTTAGTTTACAAATACGATACGTAATGCCGTCTGCTCGACTGACCCTCCGCGAGGAGGATGTCGTGCGATTGGCTCTGGAATTCTTACACAATAGGGAACTACACATAACTCAGTTAAGTTTGGAAAGAGAAACAGGAGTTATAAATGGTTGCTACTCGGATGATGTCTTGTTTCTTCGTCAGCTCATCCTTGACGGGCAATGGGATGACGTTTTGGAGTTCATACAACCATTGGAAGCCCTCCAGTCGTTCGAAATGAGGAAATTCACGTTCACAATATTGAAACATAAGTATATAGAGCTATTGTGCATAAAGTCCGAAGCGAACGTTCAAGGGAGCAACGTGGATAATGCCGTGGACGAAGTCGTTAAAGTGTTAGGAGAGATAGAAAAGTATGCGCCGTCTAAAGAGGATCATTCAAATATGTGCTTGCTTTTGACCCTGCCCAGGCTCACGGACCACCTGCAGTATAAGGATTGGAATCCCAGCAATGCGCGAGTGCAGTGTTTTCGGGAAGTTTATCCGTTGGTGGCGGAGTTTCTTCCGGGCGACCGGAAAGCCGCGGATCTAAATGCAAACAGTACGGCGAAAAACGATAGGCTAATTCAGCTCATAATAAAGGGGATTCTGTACGAGTCTTGCGTGAATTATTGCCAGGCGAAGGCAACCGGGACGAAGGAGGCTCAAACGCACGAGATGAGCTTTTCGCGACTGTTAGATGGTAGTGTAGGTTTTAGCGATTCCGACTTGAGTCTTTTATCTTGGCTCCAGAGCATACCGCCTGACACCTTCTCGGTGCCATTTGAGCAACGCACGCTGAAGGTGGACGTGGAAAGATTAGAGAGGCCATCGTTGGAGACCTCTTGGACAGAACACATGTTAGTGACTCCTATCAAACCAAAGACTTTCCCCCATTCGGCTATGCCGTTTACTAGGCCGCGGTCTGCAGCTGACATAATGACGCGGTCGCTTATGCCGACACTGGACGGACTACCTTACGGTTTATCTCATGGGCAAAACGCCGTCATCAACGGCAACCCGCGACTCATGGCATTAAGCACTGGTGATATCAACACGAACGGACCCATGTCTAGGTCAAGTTTCGCTAGCTTTCATTTGACGGGCATCAAAAACAACAAGATGATGAACAGTTCGGTCGATCGGTTATTCGAAAATGAGGGGGACGTATTTTTAAGCAATAGTTACGCTGAATTTCAACAGCTCCCGTCGATACAAGAACAAACGAGTACACCCAAAGCCAACACTTTACCACAGGCACAAAGAACTAGCTCGAAAAGTCCGGACCCAGGTAAAGTGTCGTCGGCTTCTACCCCTGAACACAGAGGTAGAGAGTCGCCTGCGTCCATTGGTACTGCAAGATCGTCGAGGAGAGATTCTTTGAACGAGAGGCCAATCACCAACCAAAACGTAGTTTTAACCGCTTCCGTAGAACCTAGTCTAGAACAAAGTTTTACTGGCGATCTCCTGAAAGAGTTCCAGAAGCAAAAACAGAAGCTCCAAGAAACATTGGCTATCAGGGAGCGTGAAAGGGAAGAACTCCTGAAGCAGTTGCAGTTTGACAATAAACACACTGAAGACGGGTAAGCTTCCTTTTACTACATTCCTTCTTGAATTGGTGTAATTGCAGCTTTATTACTCACGCTATTATAATCAAATCGTGTCACTATTTCTTTCCAGTAGGGTGAAATTCCTGTTGATTTTATTTGTTACAACTTTCTGTTGTATCTGATGGAAAACTCCTTTACTCTAGTGACAATGTAGACAAAAAAGTTTAATGTTTGGTAATGTGAACTAGGCCAGCTTTCATCAAAATACTCCAACTGATACGTATAACGATTTGTTTGCACTTTAATCGTACAAAAATTACAGCCTATTAGTATAATATCTCAATTATTATTATTATGTAGCTTAAAAGTTAAATGATTGCATTCATAACTCATATACTTAGGCAACCATATATACAAAACTGGCGATTGTGTTAGCTATTCTGTGCCACTGAATTCGTTGATTAGATGAAAATTTCATCCGGTTAGAATTTCTATTACAGCATAATATATGTTACAACTATTAATTCATACAAAGAAGTAACTAGTTTCCCTTTATAGGAAAAATGCTTTTTTATTTGATCTATTTTGAAGTTCGCACGAGTAAACAAATTAGTTCGAATTTAAATCTAATATTAACGAACTTTCCCTTCAAAATCGAAATATTTTCAGTCTTGGAAAACTTTTCTAAAACAATTTTCATCTTTTTGTTTCCTCGCGAAAGCTTAAGAAACAATCCTTTAAAGAGAAGTTTTCCTTCAGCACACATACTGAAACGTTAATTGATAGTTTTCCAGAACTGTATGAAATGTTTGACTTGGATATCTTGTAATGTATGATTCGGGTTTTAAATCCTCTTTAAACACTTAAATAGCAATGACATATCTTCTTTAACCTGTCCAGATTTGATTTATAGCCCATTCACACAGAATACTATACCTGTTTCATTTTTTCTTTACCTTCAAGTATCTGTTCCCAAGTTGTATGACTTGGTTTTTATCGTCTACACCCACCCACGATAAGTTATTCAAAACTTACGGGATGCAGTGTCTCTAAAAGCTGTGTAATAAATAGTACAGAAGAAAATGGAAACAGAACAAACAGTGGCGTAATGATTGATAGTGTGTGCCTTTATTTGCAATTGCCTTCCAGCTGTTGTCGACAAGATGCGCAGTAAGCATGAGTGGCCGGTCACCATATATACATAAGCTTCATCCTTCATCACCTTGCTTGCAACAATATTCAAATTTCCACATCAGTCACGCTTACAACATTTTCAAAAATGCATCAAAAAGGAATAAGTGGGCAAGCAGGGCCACAGACCTCCTGAAAATTCTTTGATTTTGCGCGAAACGGCTTGTTCTTTTGGCAAAACATTTCATCAATAAAAAGGAGGATTTTCATTAAACGAGAAGACCCTCATGCAATACCTAGATATCGAAGCTTTTTTGTCTCAAAAACTATAATGATATGATTTTTCTAGGTCTGCTGCTGGCCCACTTGCTCTATGTGGATTGATATATGAATTAAAATTGCTGAAGAACATGTGCTTTTTAATTTGTTGTACAGCATGAGATGGACATTGCAGAGTTGTTTGCAGCAAGGTAACATTTATTCAACTTTAACTTTTAAATACCAAATATAAATAAAATAGGAAAACAAGCATTAATACCAGTACTGATAAATACAGCAAAGGACGTCAAGGAATTATCACTAAAGGGAGTACTTTTTCAGAAACTATCATTATGCTTATGTTTAACACGCCTCATAAATCTTGAACTAAGTAAGCCATTACATACATATTCTCTTTAAATAATGTATTGAAAATGATAAATCGTTTCTTTGGCGTTAATTACAATGCCCTCAAAACCTATAATTCTATTACATTCAAAAGTCTCGTTTGTTAAATGGCACCAATAAATAAAATTCAAATTATATATACCAAAAAAGATTTTGGCGAAGACATTACTTTAAGTGCTTTAGTGGGAGTGTTTTATGATACTATATATTATTACTCTAAGGACTACGAATCCTTAGGCTAACAATTATTATTCAATAAATCTTGTCATTACTTATGCGTTAACTTATTTGATGACATTGCGATGCGCTGTTTTGTTTTGACGATGACATCATATGGGTTTTCAATGTGGGTTTATTCCATTGTAATTTTCCTTAAGGTCCAAGAAAACCTTGTGTCGCATTTTCAAAGTCGACTTCCAGAATATAAATGAGATCGAGCGCAACAAATTGGTATTAAAGCGCGTAGGTTTTTCATACTAATTGAGATACCAGATAGCTTTTTATAGAGAGATTAGGAAGATTTGTGTTCTGCAAAGTTTTTTCTGAAGTTTGGTATCTTAATAACCATCTAAGTTATGAAAATCCTTCGAATTAAATATGTATAATTGTATTATACTTTATGGTGTTTTAATGCAAATATCTTCCGTTAAATTTTTATGCGGAACTTATTTAAGGATTTAAGACTAATGAAGGATAAGAAAAGTAGGGCTAAACGTTTTTATTTTGCAATGTATTTCTTTTGCAATAATTATTGCTTGTACTAATTAAATCTTCGTGAAGGAAGTTAATTTTACAATTAAATGACGAGCGCCCCGCAGTGAAACATTCACATCCTTTATCGCATCTAATTAAAGACAACTAGAAACACACCTCTTCCTTGTAATTATTAAACTTAGTCATAGATAAGCACACTCACTTCGAAATATTTGTTTATATTAATTGATTTATTATAGCAGTAATGTCAAAATACAATTTAACACAATACCGCGAATTGAATCTTTGGCCCATACTTATTCTTATTTACCTTCGGCAAAGACACCTTCAACAATAAATCTCGATTATAGCATTTGATTGATACGTGCCACGTTTTTTATAATTCATATATACTTGTATGTGTATAAAAAAAACTCTTGGTATGATTTCCTTTGTTCAGTATATTATGTAACCTTTTGATTTAAATTCATTTGATGTGCCGCTTCAGCACGTTACACATATTTTTAAAACTCTAATTAATTTGCTATAAAATTAACTGCGCAAGCAAATTACATTTTTATGGTAAGTACTTGAAAAGTGAATAATGCATCCATCACACATGCATCATTAGAATGAAACAAAAATGACTAAAAGCGCTGCACGTCCGTTTGTTTGTCCTTTTCGACACGCTTCGTTTCCATTCTACAAACAGAGGCTCTCTCAGTTTTCCCATTACGTAATCCAATTTAATTATTATGTTGATAACGTATTTAGCTATTTAGTCTTTAGGTATGTATGTAAATGGAGGATAGTTAGGACTCAGTTGATGCTCAAGTTAGTTGTGGGTGTAAACATCGTCCGCTGGTTGCTATAAAAAAGGAAACACAATTTTCATTTTATGGAAAACTGCACTTTTACTGTTAAGAGAACATGTTATCCGCTAATGTGTTTACAGTGTCATTCAGTGAGTTTTTAGTTACGCCAATCTCAGATTTAGCAGAGAATTTTTTAATTTAACATATCAGTGCTAGTTAATGACGCTTCAACGTGTAATGTAAAGAAATGTGCAAAAGATATTATGACTACTTAGTTAACAGATTTGCGTAAAAAAATGTCTGTATTCCATTTATCTGCGGGTTGTTTACGTAAAGTTTACACTCATTTATGCAAATACTATTCGTTCTTTTTATGATATAAAATAAAATACTCATTTATAAACCGGCAACTCTTAACCAAAGTGGTATGAATATGCAACAGAATTATTGATTCAAATCTAGAATTTAGTGGAAACATGAAAATTGATGTCAATAATGTTTATAAAGACCTGGCCTTCTGAGGAAATTTTAGTTGTGATTGCTAAGTGAAATTTCGGTGCTCCATTTAACGATTAATTAAGTGTTTATTAAGTAATTACGTTAATACTACTTAAGGTTCCTTTCAAGTAGGAATTCATAGATTTGACACGTAGAGGTCGGAGGATTGGTCGAGATTTATACGGATGTAATTACTTTATTAAACTTTATCGGCTCAATAACGCAGATGAAATAATTGATTTATAATTGACGCCTGTTTGCCTTAATTGGGTATGACAAAACTGAAAAAAAAAACTCATTCATTGGACTCGGAATTGAGTGCAGCAGTGAAATTGCTACCTCTCTCTTAGTGTTCCTCGCATTTGGCCATCTGATGCAAGGCGTGACTTTGCGGGTAACATGTGATAAGCAAGTGTAAAATCGTGTACATTTTGTAACTTACGCCTGGAAATTTGTAAGTGCTAAACTTTGCGCTACTTCGAGCCAGTGAGTTTTTGTTTGTCTTTGCCTGCAACATGTACTACGGACATTATTTACATCCTCCAGTTACGGCCAAATACAAGGAACACGGCCATAGAAGAGTCGAGTCGTATATGGATTCCTCAAATTGCCAGTTGCATAGACATAGGTAAGCCTGCAAGATTAAATTATTAGGTCAATCAACATTTAAAAAAATTATTCATTTTAATTGTACTTCTATTCACAACGAATTTCCAATAGTTGGGCCCCTTTAAAATATTGCAGTTATGTACATTAAGAGTCATCGCTATTTTAATTTTTATGTTGTTTGTTTAATATGAATCTTACTCACTGGCAGATAACAAAGGTTAACACGTAACAAGTATTGAGAAAGCATTCTTTTCAGACGTGCAAAATTTAACATTTGTTGATGTAATTTAATTCTGGCCTTAAACCTGTACATGAGGTTATGCTTACTTATCTTTATATGGTAAATATTTTACGAAGATTATAGGTATACGATTTTCTCTGGTAATATATTTGTACATTTCATGGCTAAAATTATAAAATGATTTTAAGGTATACTTTATTGAGAAGTTTATTATGAACTGGAAAGAATATTATTTACATTGTGCCGTAAACTAAAACGTACATCACATAACATATGTTGTTGTTTAATATACTTCATTTAAAATATTTTTATAATTTTTAACAACAATTAATTGTTACTATTTAATAATGGCAATTGAACGTGTGCGTGAATAAACAGCAATATACGGAGTTTTTCGAATTAGTTATGCCATTTATAGCTTTGTGGTGCAAACAATTAAAGAATGTGTCATTTGTGTATGTCATTGCCATAAATACAATATGATTTTATCTCTATTGTACTTCGTTTCTACAGAAATAACAAAAAAGTTGGTTCAATGTTCATATTATATTTGCATGAGATGTGTTAATTAAGTTGCACTTAACGCTGGCGCTTTGTTCATTAATATTTTCATGCAATCGAGTTCTAAAGGAGATTGATGAATATAACCAAATTGCTAAGGGTTTCCTGCTGTCTGAAAGTGACAGCCTAAAATAATTTTCTATTTTCTCTTACAGAAAACAATCAGGAAGTAAACCCGTGAACGGAACTCCGGTGTTAAATAGAAATGCGCCGTCTCCAAGGCCCAACGTAAACGGCACGCCAGAGCAATTTAGGTTTGTACGAAGCTGTTTATTTTCGTTTTACAAAATAGACTCAACAAGTGTAAGAAAAATTCCATTATTGCTCTTTTAGGACGCCTTCGAGAAACGAAGCTGACCCCAGGGTCCCGCAAGAGGCAATTTACGACAATGTCAAGGTAAGTGCGAGTCTGTGTAAAATTTCACTTATCGTGCAGAAAATATGCATTTATTCTGCGAAACGAAAATTTTCGCGACATGGGCAAATAACATCTCATTGTTGGATTGAGGCATAAAAAAGTCTCTTTCTAACAATAACGAATTCAGCAAAACCATTACAGTTGTTACATTAGAAAGTCAGATAGATATGTACAATAGGTAAATTTTAATACCAGTATACCTCGGAGAGCAATGGTTCACAGAAATATGATTAATGAGATGTTTATTTAATTTTACCCTTTATAAAAATGAAACAAATTACAGAGTAATAACCTCTTACACCAAGATAAAATGATTGTAAAGTTTTAGTTTTCTTATTGATATTAATATCATTAATTCAGGATTTAGCTTTCCTGACGTAAGTTTTTTAAAATTTCAAGCCAATGATATTTCAGGCAAGCCAATCAATTGTAAATGTACGTATGAAATCTTGTGTCACGTTTGAAAATACATTTATGCCTCTATCCATATATGGAAGAAATAAATATTGACAGTGCACGTATTAGTGAGTAAGACGAGCAGAAATACTTTTTTTAGTCTATTGATATTCAGCTAAAGCCCCGAATGCTTTGTTGCGTGGTGTTATTGTGTAGCGAAAATCGCGTGTCTGTAGTAGGTAGAATTGCTGAATGTTTGCACATGTGAATTGGTTATCAACACGAAATTTTAAATTAGCTCAAATGTTCCACTATTGATCAGTTTATTTATAACAGAGATGAAACCCTTGTTCCAAAGGCATTTTCGTCATCTTTGTATTGAATAGCATTAAAATGAATAATGTGGGGTTCAGGCGCTCTTCAAATAAAACAAAAATACATAATTTCTTCATTAAATTATCGTAGGAAAAGACAATTAGATATAGCCATGATGTATGAGTACAGAAGTTAAAAATGTATTGCTAAAGATTAATTTATTAATGTCGTTTTAGTTTGTTTTATGGTCAGATATATTTAAAGCTAGCCTTCTGAACAAATTTTAAACCCCTAAACAAAAATCACAAACATTTGGAGAATATTGTTTAAAAAATTTAATGATAACTGTCTAATGGAAAACTTCTATTTGTATCTCCATACCTTTAAATATGTATTGCTACTCACTGTGAACGGTACCTATTATAAATGGAAAAAACTTGCACCATGCGACCGCCTCTATATTACTTTAACCGGAAATTATGATTTAGCCTCATACAGGAAAACTTAATACCTACATACCTTAGTACCGTAAGCCTTTATGTACCTATTTCTTATTTACAAGCTGAAAAAATTTGCACATAATCTTCCGTTCTAGTATGAGCTTGAAAGTGATGAAGGTGGCCTCGAGTTCCACGTCTTATCTAGCATTCAAATCGTTCCTTATGGGCAGCTCTTGTTTATGAATTGCTTGATGCACACTTTAGTGGAAAGGCATTTTTGCCCACGCTACTCAAATAAGGGGACTCAAAGCAACCGTTTTATCATGTAATTATTTTGTTGCAAATTTTTACACCTGTTTTTGTGACATGTGGCTTTATTGCTATTGAAATATGCTCGCCAAATAGAATATTCATAAACAATGTTTATATTATTGTTATGTATTACTTACTAATTAATTGCTGTAGACGCACTTACTGAAAATTATATTTGTAAATGCCTTAAGGTTTTAATTAACCTTGATATTCTTCGTGGGTGAAATATTTAGTAGCAGCTTCTATTCGTATATTTAATGTCATTGTTTATCAACATTTGATCATAATCTGCTTGGCAAAAAACAATATTATTTCGTTTATCGATATTTCTTAGGAAAATTAAGGTGCTCAAAATTTTAGTGTTAAAATGTCGTCAGCGTACCTCTGGTGGAAATATAAAGAAAACATTAAAACTGTAAGTAGCCGAATCAATGGCATATCTTAATGAAGCTATAGTACCTACTTACCTACATAATACTTCAAACTGCATGTTACTGACAGTATATATTATTTTTTAATAATTTCGAGACAAATTATAAAAGGGACTAGATCAAGACGAAAATTGAATACATGTAAATAGCACAAAAATTACCATCATAGCATCTATAAGCAAATATTTTTGCTATGAGGTATGCGCTGATACTAAAAGTTTTAGTTTAGTTTTTCCCAAAACCCAACGTTTGTTTGGGACGATCATGATTGCATTTCCTTCATGACCATGATCAGTAGTCATAACAACTTCTTCGACACTTTATCGCAGATTAGGAGGATTGTGTTATTTTTCTTGCCCGAGTGGGTGCATTGTGGGATGGTGTTCACCGCTGTTGTATTATCCTATTACGCGCTTCGATCGTCAGCGGCAGAACAGTCTTATTCAGATCTTTGCTCGTGGAATGTGCCTTGAGTCATGGGAACCTGCTGACACACTCGACACACAAAACATTCTCGTGCTGTAATTTCTGCGATGTGTTGTGCATGAACTTAGGCAGTAGAGCAATCACTTCTCGCGATTTTATTGCCTGTGCGCGTTTCCGTTTTTTGTGCTTTAATTGGTTCACCATTATAGCGGATTTCTGCTTCTTGCCCAATCCCTTCGAGACTGCAGCGCTCAGTAAGTTTATTATCCCAACCTTAATTTAAAAATTCACTGGTAGGTATCTATGTTTGGCTCTGAAAATTTTTTAAAACTCTATGGCAAGTATAGTAAATAATACGCGTTCTTCATAAAAAACTCTAATACACTAACTGGATGGCACTTTAAACATGTTGCCATCTTCTTTCGATGCAATAAATTTTTATCGCTATGGCAACAAAAGACGTCAGCAAAGGTGATGAAGTAAAAATCGCAGAACCACTCCTTGGACGTATCATTCATTATATTTTGTATTTATTTGCTGATCAGATATATGGTTGCTATAATGAACCTAAAACTTGTTTATTAGTTCAATAAACATCTCTTGAGTGATATGGCTGGAATTTACCGATTCTGAACCTTGGTACAAAACTTAAGATGTGGCTGAAAGTCGTCGTGCTCTATTAATTGTTGTAAATATGGAAATGAAATTCTAATAGTGAGATAGAAAGCTAAATTATCTGTGAATAAATTCCTCCGAGCTGTGAAGGTCACCATAAGAGCACTTACTAGTGCTTTTGTTTACGCCGATGACTGCTTGGAATTCGAAATGATGAAAGGCGCCATCATTTCATGTGGCGCTAATTGACCGAAACCGAGTCGATGTTCTTTTTGCAAATACCTGACATAAATAAAAGATTCCTACAATTTTATTATTTATTTTTATGGTACCATTACATCCAGAGCCAAACATTAATAACACAGTGAATTATTGGACAGTATTTCATGCCATAAACTTCTTTATATACTACCCGAGTGTTTTCTACAATATTCAGACTGAAGAAGAATAATGGGAACTGCAATCAATCATGCAGCCGCCATGAAACGTTTGGAAGCTCTTTTCTCAGATGTAAAACTAGACACAAAGCCCCCAGAAATTCATGTAGAATTTGAGGCAAAACATGATGCCAAATGCGATGTGCATGGGAATGCGAATACGAACAGGAGAGGATCTTTGGGAAATATCTTGCACGTATCTAACAAAAGAGGCTCCTTGGGGAACATATACAACACAAAGCAGCACTATCAGGGCTTATTTAATAGCAATGGAGTAGGCCCTAGGCGAGAATCGATGCCCGTGTTAAATGTCCATAATTACTATAGGTAAATGCAAATTTGGCAATATAAATTTAGTTTTCTGGCTTAAGTCTAATTAAAATTTGTTACAAAATGTTCATACTTAAAGATTAGTATCAATAATAACTGTTTTGTAAACGGTAGAGTATCCACATATACTTTGGCAATATTTTCTCAAAATTGTCAGATTATTTACATATTATGTACCTATTTTGCGTTCGCTCCATAACATCTGGTAGCTTGTTGGTTTTATATGTATATTCCTACAGGTTTACCGTTAGGAGCCAAAGTTGATGCAAACCTGTCTCTACCATTGTATTTAGTTATTTTCGAACTATCTCGTTGGCAACATATCTTTAAACCAAAAAATTATATCATTATGATTTCGTTCAAATCTCCCCAAGTTTCTTTAACTGGCATTAAACATGCCTAATTTATTAAGCAAACTAAAATGCTTGTGTTTGTCTAAACGCAACAGCAGGTGAGTTTTTAATTTCTATACGCGAGCGTGGAATCAATATTTAATAACCTAATCTTTTCGAATGAAACTTAAGCCTGAGAACAAGATACTTAATATTATCCAAGAAATATGTATACCTTCAGAAGAAGAGATTCTCTGCAATTGCCACATTCGCCGTCGAAAACAGCCATTGAACATCCAAGCGATTTTCCGTCAACCTTAAGAAAAGATCCTTTAGGAGCTTCTACAGGTTCATTGCGAAAAGACGGAGGAATAAATGGACATTGGAATAGTGGTAGAAGAGATTCTCTTGGGTCCACAAATTCTTTAAAGCGCGACTTTTTGCAAGTGCCAAATCCTAACAGAAGAAATTCGCGTAGGCTCTCCACTGATTCCTTGGACAGCAGAAGAAATTCCTGGGATCCTGGCAGACGAGGTAGTTCAGGAAGCTCTTTTGATGAGACCATTTGGGAAGAAATGAAAAAGGTAGATTGTTCTTGTATAAAAATATCTGGCGCTTGGAAAAACAAATCATTCAAGGCGCAGTAATCTAATACGCAACAAGGAAATTTACAGCATTTAGTTTATGAGTGACAAACAATAGAATACATTAGTATGAAGGAAGTGTAATAAATGCAGTTGCCAAGATTGAGCCAGATTATAATATTTAATATCTCTTAAAGGACCTAGTTACTAATGTAGATTTATTATTTGAATTTATAATGATGCGTAGGTTGTTAATTGACGTAAATATTTGTATTTTAATTGGAAATTGCTGTAGGAGTATCAAAATTATATGGTAGACTATATTGGCAAACATACACTTTGTACGTAGTTGCTATTAATTAAATATACAAATAGATGGGCCTTTTAATATATAAGCTTAGTATAAACAACGGACTTCAATACACATAGCATATACGTTGAGACAAATTTTATTCTTTTTGACGCGTAAAAAATATAAAATATAAAATTTGAACTAATTAAAACATTTTTATCTAATAATCTATAGCTCTATGATATCTTAACTTTAGTGTGTAACTTGATGTTTATTTGAACATAATTATTATTAAGTTACAAAAGTTTAAACACGATTCTCGTAACCGCAAGCTGAAAATTAATTCCTGGGTATCATTTGTGTTTCTCTTTTTACGCATCATTGAAGTTCCCGAACGATTTCTTGATTTAGTTTTCGCTAGTTGATAATGCTCCTTGACAATTGTTTTATTTGATTTGGTTCAATTAAAATATCTTATTCTCGGATTGTTTACAAAAAATGTATTTAATAGACGATTGTCTGGCCTAAAGTAAGTCAGCTGTCTGATACGAATACCTAGTGTAAAAAACATTTTGACTAATAGCTTCTAATTATAGTGAACAAACAAGCTCGGCCAAGACACGCGCCCATACAAAACGACTCTAATAAAATTTCACTTAAATTAATTGAGCTCAAATATATCTTCGATGCGCAATTTTAATTTATAAGGAGTTTTTAACATTACACGATGACGCATAGGTTGGTCGTACAAGGCGGCTACAGCGACTTCAACTTTGTCTTACCTTTAACGGTAAGGTCACCCGCAAAACGCAAGGTTTTTATTTTCTATACTTTTTCGATCAATGGCTGCTCCAAAAGCGGCAAAGCGCTATTTTGCAATAATTGTTTATCGCACGCTCGCATTGCAGGCTTTTGGTTGCCTTTGTTGCCCTAACCTTCGCCCAGACAGCTGATTTGTTTAACGGAATTTCAAGTTCATTATAATTTAAATACCGGCAAGTTGCGGTAGGTTTATTTGTATACAGTTATGGACATTATAGCTATTAAAAATTATGTTTGAATTCGTTGCTTTTGTTCATAATTAATTCTATTAGAATTATTGCCTATTATTTAAAAGTTTTTCGCGCACACACATACCTATATTACTATTTTTGTTTAAATTAAATAACTCCCACACTGAAGTATCTATCTAAATAATATCCAGATTATTTTTAACTGTTATTTAGAAAACTGATACTCAAAGATATGCGTTATACAGCGCACTCTGTCGTTATGTCGTCGAAATGTTCCAAGAGGATTCGTACTTTCTCTTCTTATAACTCCATGCGAACTCCGGTAGGTGAAAGAAGTGTATTCATGTTGGATTATGAAATTATTTAAACTCGCTAAAAGATGGCAGTGTGAACATTCTTCAAATAGGGCTAATGGTTTAAATGACAACTCTTAAGGAATTTTAGATATTTAGTTTTTATTGAGATGAACATTTATACTTATGGATCGGCATTCGCTCGTGCACCTCCACGAATTGCTAATACTAAAAGGCTTTTACATACTACTCTCTGCTGTTACTTACAACACCATTTATTTTTTTAATGCATACAACTATACACTTAAATTAAATGTATCTATGTATCATTGGGAATGCGTATACCTATATATGCATGTAAGGTTGCAAACACGGAAATCATAATTAAATAGTGTTTAACTATTTACACTACACTGATTTAAGATAAAAATAAATTGATAATACATGTTAATTCAATTTCAAAGTTGCGTGTACAAAAACTTGTGTGCTGCTCTGCTCGAATAACAATAGCTATTATAATACTTTGAAGTTTTCTTAACTCACATATAACTCCCTTTCTATGAGGAAACTAAAGTATTCGTTACATAATTGTTTTGATATTTAGAACCCCAGTGAAAGTGCCTCCGTGCTTGTTTTCAGCGATAATTTTTAGTGTCAGTCGCGGGTTAGATTGAAACTAATGCAAAACGAGACAGTGCAGTGCAATTGTTACACCGAACGAACAAATCAGTGATTTTAACGAAGATATATATGCATGTGAAGTTATTGAACGTAACCAATTATGTAATGTGTACCGGTCCAATGCACCGAAACGGCTCGTAAAACAAATGCTTAACATATACATTACTTTTTTGTCTATAAATATCCCGTGGCATTTTAAAAGAATGTACTTAACATAATATTAATTATGTAATTACGGTGCTTCTTCTGCAGATGATATAATGACATGAAATTAGTTTTTTTATGGTGGTCAGTAATGGCTTATTTTACAAGAAACACTTTCAATTTTTGTTACTTCAAATATTTAAGTTTTATTTATTGTATGAACATAAATAGGTGTTAATGATCTGTTGTACAAAAACATACATTGAATCTAATTATAGATTATACTGTGACTCACTTGGTTAAAAACACTTATTTAAATTAATGTCCTATAAGTTTTGACTAAACCGGAAATAAGTTTCAATTTATTTTGCAATAATCTGTTTAATACTTTGTGTACAAGTATTTGCATGGAATATTTTGTTGCGATGTTTTACAAACTTTTTTTATTATTGGCTTTATTGGAAAATATTACAAAGGTAAATCTGGTGAATTTTGAAAAACTAATTATGAAATTATCAAATATCCAACTTCCGGGTTTACCACGTCTTGCTAAAACTAAGAAGACGCATAAGAATTCAGTACCTATATCAAATTAAAACATATGAAGGGTTTTGACGTAAAACCTGTCAACTAGCATGGAAATGCTATGTAGTGTGTAGTATGTAGTTATCAGGTTTTACACCCGAATCCTTGATATACAGATATACACACTTAAGAAATTGTTAAAAAAGGACCACTTCCGGTTGCCCAATTCTGCTAAAATTTGATACCTGTGGGCTTTTTGTTATTTCTAAAGCTATAAAATTTGAAAGAAATTCCTTGAATTAAAATGGCACTTTTATTAAAAAAGGTCCATTCCCGCTTCATGTAAACTGGCACTTCCGCGTATCGGAATAAATCCAAAACTTGATACTAGTATATTTTTTAGCTAAAATAACTATATACCAAAATTCATTGATCTAGGTCAAGTCGTTTTTGAGTTATCGTGTTCACGCACATCCACACACACACACACAGACAGACATCAAAGCAAAAAAAGGCAAAATCGATTCAGGGGCAGTCATACGTCGAAATTCATCATAATCTCAAAATTTTTTTAGTTTGGAATATTTTTAGAACTAACGGTACTCCATTCATATGATGTGTCTTCAATGTCTTAACCCGCAATGATAAAACCGGAATTTGAAATTTGACTTTCTCAGGATGCAAGAACTTTTATTTATACCTAAATAATACTTTCCAACAAATAATAAAACATTATCCATATGATTCAATTTTTCCCCACGTTATATATATCTATTGGATACTTATATCCAGGTTAGAGTGCAAATGCAGTTAGAAACGTTTTTCATTATTCACCAATTGTTAAAACAAATATCACCCTAAGGAATAGAAACCGGTGGTATCGGTAAAAAAAACTTCACCATTTAAACTGAATTACTCTCTCTTTTACATAGTATTTATAAAATCTAATGCAAATTGCGAATTAAATAGTGTGACGATTTCCGTCTGTATGTATCATTGAACACAGAATTTTACAGCAACTGAACTAGTAAAAATCCCAGTAATTAAACTAACGGCCTTTAATAATTAAGAGAAACTTCCATAGTTGCAATTATACAAGGGGATCTGATTTTCACCTCAATTTGTCACAGAGAGCAAATCAGAAGTTGGCAACTTGCGTAAAATTGCGGTTGCACGTTTATAATCTGAAATTTTCGTCTGAACGCTCATGGGATCGTGACATTGCACTAATTCTCTGTATACTTTCTTTTTTCTGATAATGAAAGCTCTTTTGTCACATCGAGTTCCTGCAACAAAAGGCTCAAAGTTGCCATCATCTGATAAGATCTTTTTAATTATCGCTTATATAACTGTCGTAGTATGTACCTCTTCTGCGAAATGGGAGTTATAATTGTTTCTTATAAAGTAGTGAGCAATCATTTTTAGTATTAGAAGATGAAAATTAGAGCACATGACTCGCGAACAAAAAACTTCCTCTTGGGAAGTGTGAATTAATTGTTTGTCTAATTTTTAAGTTGTTCCTTATTAAGTGAACAATAAAAAATCTTGATAACAGCAGTAACATCAAAAAAGTTGTAACTTTTGACAATTAAATGTCAGTAAATTCAAGAAGTAATAAACGTAAAATATGTGTTCCCATTCCGAGATTGTCCGAATATCTGTGTGCTTGTCTACATGGTGACGAGAAGCCTATGGTCATTGACGACTTAGATGAAATAATATTCATTAATGCAATGGTAAGATTTATTTTTAATTGTTAGCTATTATCTATTTACGCAACACGGTTATTTTCATTTAAATGTTCTATAAAATCAAACTGATGTAAAGTGAAAAAGGTGGCATGTCGCAGATAAGTATAACATTTACAAGTAATAAGTCGGACAGTTATTCTGCATTAGAATATTACCTATCTTCAGGCTCGTATTGAAAACGCTCTTGGATTACGGCATATGCGCGACTGGTTGCTTGAAACAACTTATCTTAAGATAATAGTAAGACACCATATGCTGACCGATGCCGATCAGAATTTCTCCTTTAGTAGCGCACTCTTTTTAAAACTTATACTAAAATATAAGTGAGCATCCCATTTAAATTATTTATGTCTTATGTCCATGTATTGATTGGCCTATCTGGTTCTGACTATAAAGAGCACCTTGACATTTTCACTAATGTGAAATAAATACAGACAGACGTTACTTAATGACTTGTTTTTTTTACAAAAACGTAAGTTTTAACAATACCAATCACACCCATATAACAAATATGTTTGTAAAACAGGTAACAGTAGGAACTATAACCTAAACGTACTTACTTATAATACAGAAATAACAGTTCAATCGTGCCTTCCATATGCTCTCATGTATACTATAGATATGTATATTCATTTTATTTGACGTTGCTAATAATTAGTAACAAGCATGCAAGACGGAAATGCAATTCTCCTGCTATCTCTATGAGTGCGTAAGTAATTAAGTGCGAGATTGCACACCTTGCGATAGTTTTTGCCAATCCAGCAGAGTTCTAATGATCGTATTAATTATATTGAGCCCTTTTACTTTAATCTGATGTGTGTTCACAATGTGTCGAGATAAAATTGGCATTCACCAGAGACTTTTAATTTGTATTGATAAATAATTGTACCACCTTTCATTTTAAGCAATTAACCCAATTAAACCAGATAAAAATTCTCGTTTTAAATGCTTTAATGTTTGTATAAGGACTGTTAGTTCGGATTCACTTTCATTTACCGATTGAAATTTTGAAAAGAAGAGAAAGATTCGTTGAAACATAAAAAATTAATCCTTCCCTTCATAATGAAATTTGGGTAGTAAGTTATTATTAGAGCCAACGTAGAACCAAAGTGAAAATCTTTCGTCAAAACAATTCAATTCTCGTCTCTCTTTCTCTCTCTTGCGGTAATTAATTTTGAAATACGTAGTAAATAGGTACCCACACTATGTTCAACTGCATAGTGTTAAAAGTACAATGCAGTTAATTAAAAGAGTAACAAGGTGTTTAGTAATTCGCAAAGTCGTGAGTGTAGTAATAGTCTATGTTGCTTTAACACTTATTTGATCAAAATTGACCGAGTCGTCATTAACAAAAACCATCTTGTGTTATAACTAGTCGATAATGTGGGAGGTGCAATTTAAACAATTTAATTAATTTGTTATGGATGACCTAGTTATTATTTAAGATCATGTCGTTAGCGTTGTTGTAACAGTTGCGATGATGACAAACTAGTTACATTAGCCTCCTTTAACGATGTAATTAAAGTAATTTTTCTGGCACTCTGTTTGACAAATAAGGTTTTTGTTATAACAGTTATATTATCTACACGTTCTTATATTCACTAAGGCTGTGAAGAAATATTTAAAAGTTTCTATGATTTCCACATTTATTCAATTAAACAAATAGCAGGGATAGCATTTGTTGCTTCACGTATGAAGTTATAATAATATTTTTAAAACGTTTAAATATTATAATTTCTATCTCAAACTTTTCTCTTTAATTGAGATGTAATGGCGTTTGCGTGAGTAAAACTTAATTACATATTAAGAACAACGAAACGTATATTTAAAAAGTTAAACCAATCTTTCTGTACTCAAAGTGTTTATTGACTCTTTTATCAAAATTAAATAGAAATCATAATAATTAACCGTTGTTTCACGGTGCAATTTCTTAGAAAGGGATAAACGACGATAATCAATTCATCGTGCTTTCGATTTTGTATTAAGGCATTTTTCGCACAAAGGTTGATTAAAATGCGTCAAAACTTTCAAGAAAACTGACACTTCGGAAACAGAGAAACGGTTTCTTTGGAGGGGTCAAGAAGTAGGTTGATGCTTACCGCGTCCGGCGTAATTCTGCTACTAAACAGACGATACGCACCGGTTCGCGCAAGCTTCTCGTTCTACGTTAATTATTTGAATTTTAACGTTTCTCCATGTGCTAAACGTGTAATAGTGCATGTCAAAGTGTGGATATGTTCCCAATTTCCTCGTGAATAACAGGTGGTTTCTTTTGATTATCGCGCCAGGGTGAAGTGCATTATGGGTGATTTAGTTCTTAAGCCAAAGCAACCCCGAATGTCGCAGTGGCAAAGTGCGGAAATGCTCTCGCGAAAATCATGGTACCCTACCAACTTTAACAGGCCTATGCAATCTCACAGGCCTGCGTATAATTTTCGCCCTCCAGAACCACCTTCGATGTGGAGGGAAGTTGGTCCGTACGCGTACCATACCCCTATATACGGTCCAGGACCCATCCTTCAGCATAACAAAGGAAAGGACTACTACTTTTTAGCGCCATATTATCGAAACGCAATGCCACCACCCCCTAACCCTAACAGACTCTTAATGATAGACCCTTCAAGGACTAGAAACGTTATGCGTAAGCCGGAATTATTACAATGCCATTGTATTAGATCCAAGTCGATGGAGGATGTGCGATCGGAAGTGGTTGAAGTGACTGATTGGGAAGAAGACGAAAATGGAAATAGACTGGAAGCACACCACAACAAATTAAATAAATATTATAATAGGCGATCAATGGAAAACTTGCTCGCCGATTCAGCGCCCTCGCCGAAACGAAAAGGGAGTTTTCAGGTTAGGGTGAAAAACTAACAGAAACCGATCATTAAAAGCACTTTGAAAGGATTAAACGGTATACATCCAGCTGATTAATCTTCCTTCGCATTACTTACATTATAATCACTGTAATTTAAATTGAAAAATATCTGCCACAATCTGCAAGTAATTTACTTAGACAAGTTTCCTTTTTGTATTTACTCGGTTACGGTTCATTTTATCCGACACATTAATATGTATAATATAGCCCACATACATTTCATTTTCTCTTCGGCAGTTTTCATAATTTCGGAATATTTACCTAGTGCTCTACTTATTCCTAATTTATGCGCCTACATGTCCATTTAATGTAATGAATTTAGCGTAACGTTTTTTGTTTATTATTTTAATTGCTTGTACATTTTCATGTCGATCTTTAAAAAAACGTTAAAATAATTTAATCAAAAAACGGCGCGTGCTTCCAATGTACAAAACCGTCTATAAAATAACATCCAATGGACGCTTAATGCATATTCTTAAACAAAATTAGTATATTGGAAATGCATTTAGAAAGTCCTGATGGCAGCAATATCTATATTATTACTTCTTCTTAAGTCGCCGAAAGCGTACAGAATGACAGTAATGAAAAGTGTTGATAATTTGCGAAATTAAGTGAGCGGACAACATTTTCACAAAAGTCTCGGGATATTGCATCCGTTGTTTGCAAAATAATAAAGCGACGTTAAAATTGGCCTTCGCGATATGCGCTCCCTATCACTTTCACATTTTCAAATATCAATTTGATTTACATAACTTTTTATACGTCTCATCGTTATATTAAAAGGTCGACGAATTACAAATGCTAATTTTTCTAAATTATAAAACCGAACTGTGGGACACGTGATATAATGTGCATATGGCATTTTACGACTAAACTTGTAGGTTTCGCCAAACAATGTCGTGTCATCTTTCGTAAAGTAATATTTAAACTTCATCCTTAAAAACAAAACTTACTTTCACAGTGCATAATTCTGCCGTTATCATCTAATTTTGAATTTGCACTACGTAGATACCAATTAAGTGAAAATGTTAATTTTTATATATCTACGAATTTTAAAATCCAATAATACTGTATTAGCCATAAAAATGTACGCTTTTTGTTAGTGTACGAGCTGATGTGCAATCTAAATGTTCCTAATACTCCAATGGAATTCTATTCCAGTAGCAATTACCATAAAAACACAAATGGTTAATAGCACTTACTGGTACAGTGGACAATGGGATAATCTATTACCTACTAATTTACTCTAACACTTTTAGCAGATGCAAGGAGCATCCAAATGGGGCAACTGTACCTTATTCACTTCTTACAGTGCAATCTAACTGTAATATAATTAAATAACTATTGTTTGGTTTCTATAATTAATTGGGAATTAGAAAGCGGTTTCTTTTTGCCGATTAGCGACGTTTTTGATTTGCAATATTCTTCGGATAATTTAGCATCATCAAAGCAAATAACCAAACAGTATGCATATAAAAACTTTTAACATATAATTTTGCCCTCATTTATGTACTCAAGCAAATACATTAGATCACATTTATAGGTTACACTCTTTTAGTAGCATGGTTTTTATTACAACTTAATATCGCAGGCACCGCAGTTAGATTAATTTAAATATTTCTTAATGAGTGTATAAAATAATGGATTGTAAATTGTTTTTTATGCGAAATAACATTGTTAAACATCTAATTAGTTTAGGAAACTTCTCCATTCAATAAGATTCCACTCGAGATAAAATCGTTTCACTTTCATATTACGTTTATCAAATATAGGTAACACCAATCACCGGACTTACTAATTTATCTTTTGTGTTTGCAAACTCCTGAGTTCACATACTTCACTTATTGTAGCAACATATTTGCGCTAATCATGAGAATTTTTATGATTTAATGATTAGTAAAAGTTTACTATTCAGTACGTTGATTGCTTTGTGATACATACTATGAATGAACTACTGTTCATAAAATTTATTATATTAAAGCGTAACGTGTCTATGAAAAAATGTAGATAATTAAGAAAATTACACTAGCAGTCCGTTTTTCCTCACTTATTGCAGAAAATTTCTTTCGTTCTATGTTCACTGGCGTGGCGGCAACATCAAGAAGAGCACTCACAAAAAAGATGTAAGATTCATGATAAATGAAAGTGTGAAAGCGTTATACTCGACGGGGTCTTTACAATATTCATCAGGTCTAGATTTGTATTAGATAAAACAAAAACAAACGAAACAAATTACAAGTTGTTCTACAAAATTTAATGCATATTCAACGAAGATGCTATTTACCTGGATTGCAATTTAGCCCCTTATGAATAGATTTTCTATTATTAGCCATAAAAATAAAAATGTATTCGCCGGCGGTAGTTGAACTTTCTGTGAGATAATTTGGCACAGTTTAATTAGATGTAATTCTTCGTATAATCAGTTGGCAAATAATTGTGGAAGAAGGACCGCGCAAGTATTGAAATGTGCCACATACATTTGCAGTCTTACATTAACATTGCACTACTGTCATTTCAACGATAGTTTATACATATTTTTTTTTTAACTAGACCGTGTAGTTTTCTGAAGGCTTCCACATATCATATGAGCGAATATAACTGTTAACTTTAGATGACGCTTTGAGTACTTGATAAATTCTCACGAATGTGCTCTATTAAAGGCGCAACTGAAGTAGAAAGGACTTTATTTCATGTCGTTCGCAAATCAATGTTTCAAGTAGAAAAAAAGTGGAGTAAGTCACGCAGTAAAACTTGTCCGTTTCAACTCAAATAGCAAGAAGGCGCTTTGAAGCTCCCAGTCGTCGTTTGCAGTTTGCAACTTTTCAACATAACTCATTATAGAAAGTGTAATTCTTTGAATACTTCACTATTATTTATGTTTAGCACAAGATTATTTATTTCAAAGTTACAGTCCAGTAAGTAATCGTGTTTGAAACGATTACGACGCCATAAAAAGCTTACAAATGATTATCTTTACGAAAATGCTTATTCACTTCCTTCGTAATAATTTACAAAATACAAAATGATCTACGTTACTACAAAATTATATATTAAACTATTGTATGCAATATTCTTAGCAATAGACAACTTTCTTCGTTATGATAACCTTTCTAGAGATACACATTTTGGTATTTCCTTTACTGTCGGTAATTACAGTCTTGAATTCATTCTGAATATTCATCACCGCCTCATTATTACTACAATATCGCCCATTATCTTTTCCGTTATCATTTAAGAAAGTAATTACATTCGATTTCACTTTGATACGTGACACATTTACTGCTCAAATAATGATCAAGATCATATCTGCTATAATATAGAAAGAAGCATATGCATAATTTACCAAATTCTACCAATTATGTAAAAATTATACTTATGTAAAATGTCATTACTAATTACTGCATTGCCGCAAAAGAGATCGTCAATTTTATTTCATTCATGTAAATGGATTGTAATAAAAATGAGAAATGTATATTTTCTGTTGCAATATCCACTAACGTTTGGTTTTAACTAACTTTTTCTCTTTCATTTACAGCCAATTCCCAAAAATGCGGACTTGGACATAAGTGACGGAAATGGTCTTAACCGGCCGAAATTCGTTGCAGTCACGTCATTGGAAGATGTGCAAGCAGTTAGATGTGCAGAGTTTCATCCAGGAGGACAACTGTATGCAGTGGGTTCTAATTCCAAAACCCTTAGGATATGTGCTTACCCAAAACTTAGCGAGCTTAGGTGACATATTTTCTTACTAAAATATACATATGATTTAATCCGAAGATATTGCCTTTCAACGATTTGTATAATGGACAATTGTCATTTAAATTCTTTCATGACTTAATAAAGATTCTTGAAGCCTAATAACTCACACAATTCATGATATACACATGTATATCCTTCAACGTATTAACTGTTTGAGTTTCAAACTCCCTCAACAATTTATTAATTGCTATTTAAATAAAATAATTAAATGCAAATATATGAACTCCTTTTATGAGTTTTTAATGTCTGATTCGAATTTTCAAAGATTTATTGTAATTCTTAGATTCAACTTATTTTACCTGATCAATTGACATGGATGCTTAAATAAATCTTAAACATCTATAGCTCAACCTTTAAGCTAAATAATTTCTTGATGTCAATTACCATTCATGAAGATAATTAACTTCTAGTTGTCAATGAAATTAGATTTGATGTTAAAAAATTAACGTAAAATTAATTCGAGGTATAGTAAGTGATTTTTACTGAATCAATATTTCTAATTTATAGAGAAGACCACCAAACCTACCAACCGATGGTTCTATTCAAACGAACGAAGCACCACAAAGGATCAATTTATTGTTTGGCTTGGTCTCCAGTCGGTGACTTGATGGCCACAGGATCCAACGATAAAACAGTAAAGCTAATGCGATTTAACGCAGACACCTCGAATTTGGAAGGTGAAGAGGTGGAGTTGACAATGCACGATGGCACTATTCGAGATTTGTGCTTTTTGGAAGACAGTTTGAACAAATCAAGTCTACTAATAAGTGGAGGTGCTGGTGACTGTAAAATATATGTAACTGATTGCGCCACTGGAACTCCATTCCAAGCACTGAGTGGACACACAGGCCATATTTTATCACTTTACACGTGGGGTGGTGCAATGTTTGTAAGCGGCTCTCATGATAAAACTGTAAGATTTTGGGATTTGAGAACGAGAGGATGCGTAAATATGGTAACCCCTTGCACAGTACCAGGCACAAGGCAAGGTTCCCCTGTAGCTAGCCTTTGCGTGGATCCATCAGGCAGACTTTTAGTGTCTGGGCATGAAGACAGTTCATGTGTGCTTTTCGATATAAGAGGGGGAAGGAGCATCCAATGCTTCAAACCGCATTCAGCAGATATAAGGTCTATAAGATTCTCACCCTCAGCTTATTATCTATTAACTGGAGGTTATGACAACAAGCTTGTTCTTACAGATCTTCAAGGTTCGTATAAATTGTAGACATGTACGGGCTGAGTACCAATGAGAAAATTTGTTAATATATTATTACTTTTTTTAGGTGATCTAACATTACCACTTCCCAGTGTTGTGGTTGCACAACACCAAGACAAAGTCATTTCCGGACGTTGGCATCCAACAGAATTCTCATTTTTATCTACATCAGCAGACAAAACTGCAACATTGTGGGCTTTGCCACCGATATAAGTGTGTAGCAAATATTTTATTTGTTTAAGGCTGAACTAATATTTTAATACTACGTAATTGTGATTGCACAATTATTTTACAAGATTTTACTAATTAGCTATTTCTATGTTAAAACTCTTTAGAATAATATGTTATTTATTTACATACAAATAAGTGTTTTATATTTTGTTACTCGCTTTTACAAAATAATACATAGAGTGGTGTTCTGCTACTTTGTCATTGTACCAAAAGCCTTTATTGCCACCATGTAAATTAGCATATGTAAAATCTATATAATGATGTATCAAAATTACTGTCTACAAATTATATATATTACGCTGAGAAAAATATAATATAAAGAAGCACAATATCATAAAGCATATATATTTAAAAATCTTATATAGCAGTTATTCTGTTAGTGAATGGATATTACATTTTAATAATCTGCTTTTATAATTGTAGAAAAATTTATGTATATACAAAATGTAATTTTAAATTATAAATATTTTAATGTTTTTATTAGTTAAAACTCGTATTGTTGAATAATTTTTGACCCAATTTAATTTACTACTTTGAAATATATATGTATGAAAATAACCGTTTTCACATAAATAAATGGCATGTTCCATTACTGTTACTTTGTTTTATTTGTAATCTATTGATCAGCTGTATTTTTATTAACTGGATTAGCTGCTTTTAGAGATTTGCTAGCAGTTCTACATCTTGTTTTATCAGCAATATGAAATACCAAACACTACAAAAAGAAATTATGAATGAAAGTAATAAATTTTAAAAAGTAGGAATTAATGCAATATTTATTTTTCTGTGGTAATATTCTTCAATAAAATGTAACCATCAGAAATAATAATTTTTCAAGTTTGAAGCTTGATATATAATCAAATTAAGAACCACCTGAAACTGATAAGGATAAAGGAATTTTGTAGAATGTTATAAAATTAAACTTAGAAAGCACATGGATGTCGTAAAGTACAACCAATTTTATAATTCATAAGATTTTTTTCTTATGATTGTTAAAAAAAATATTTTTAAGGGCCCTGCAGAACTATAAATATGATTTTTAAAACGCAGGTCTGTATCAACTGGCAAAGGCTTTATTAATAAAATTTTCTATTTGTCGGGAAATATAGTAGACAACAATTGACCTTATATCAGAGATAAGCCAAAATATGAGGGTAATAGACACTAATCACAACAATTTTAAGACTATCAGTTCTCATGGACTTGGATTTGACGGAGATTAAAATGCGAGCGAGTCTATTAACATTATAGACAAAATCCTCAAGGATATCTGTGCTACCACCCAGACCGTGTTATGCCACGACCAAACCTCTTTGAATGATACATTATTAAATGAAGAAAGGTCAAGACATATACGGGGCATAAAGATGGAAAATAGCATTCATCTTTTCAGTTATCAATTCTGAGAAGTGCATAAAAATAGGAAAATAAATTACAAGAAAAGTAGTCTCAAACCTGTCGACAAATGTAAGAAAACTTGAATATGTCCGATATGCAATACGCACAAGTAATTTCATATTGTTGAAAGGACAACATCAAAGTTTGGTGCTAACCATATATGGGTACTTTCAAAAAAATATGTGTAGTTAAGATTCAATAACAAAGTTTTATAACAAGCAAACTGAACAATTAGAGATCGGACAATCAAATAGTCAGATTTCATAATTAGAAGTTATTAGATGGGAATTAGAATATTAGAAAGTTAATATAAAATTAAAAAGAAAGTAAGTGGGCAAAGTAAAAGAAAGAAAATAAAAGGGAATACACACAAATGACTAGGCTATAATCAACAGAAAGAAGCACCTTAGGCGATGCAAACCAAACTCGAGGAATGTCGTTTCTTAACTTATTAAATTTAATAATGGACAAAATAAAATGCTTTGATTCTACACAGAATAAATAGGAAGAAAAAAAATCAAATAACTAAACGAATGATTAAGGACCAGTTGCTCCAACAAAGTAATCATGAGTTGAAGTTAACTTCTAGTTGTTAGCTCTATATAAAAGTGATGGATTTCCATGGCAATTAACCAAAGTTAGTTAACTCCCAGATTATATTTCTTGGAGCAACTGGCCCTAATTAACATTATTGAACTATACATATACCATCCTAACAACTAAGTGTTACAGATAAGTTTACGGAACACCCAGTCACCCTCGGCACGTCCCTGCGTCTCCCTGAACGCTTGTCAGCGCACATCAGGAGGCTTAAATCTAATATCTTTTGATTTTCTATGGGTTTCGATTGTCATAAGTTGTCCACTATAACACATGGGCTGAAAAGTCCCGGGCCTAATAAAGAAAACGCGTTTTTTTTTTGTTCAAAATTGGCTTTATTCATCAACGTAATCTCCGTCAAGAGCCAAGCAATCATTCCAGCGCCGCTCTAAC
>JAWQRP010000072.1:0-45666 GCA_033557875.1 Quadriops clusia | reverse complement strand
TCTTACTAATTTAAAGTGTACTGTTACCATATAATATGTTACATTACATTTTGTAGGACTATTACAATGATAATCACAGGACAAAAAGTAGCCAACGTTTTACATTGTAAAAATTTCTCTGAGTGTACCTAATACTTAAGAAATTAGTGAATTAGGAATGAATTCAGTTATTAATTTCTCATATGGAGAAATTTCATTGAAAAAACTTCATGACGTCACGCTTATAAGGTCTATTATGGTTTGTAAAATCGAGACTTAGAAGGACAAGTTTGTAAATCTATATTTGATATCTGACTCGACTTTCTCGTATATTTCTAAGTGTATGTACTATAGGAGATGACACATTCATGATTTTTGGTATATGAAGCGTTCGGATGGAAAACCTGTCAACTAGCATGGAAATGCTATGTAGTTAACAGGTTTTACACCCGAACGCTTCATATACATATACACATATGCACATTTAAAAAATTGTTAAGAAAGACCACTTCCGCTTGAAAAATTTGAAAAACATTCGTTGAAGGAAAAAGGCACTTTACTTGAAAAAGTTCCATTCTCGCTTCAGATAAACTACTACTTCCGGTTGGGAAGTTGTGCTAAAATTTGATATAAAATAGACATTTAATTTACTGTAATATTAAATCGTAGAATTTATTGATAATGAAACGTAATTTCTAGACGAATTTACAATCTTTAGATCACCTTTGAAAGGTTTTCTTATATTTTAAATTAAATACGCAGGCTCAATTGAATCTTATTAGAAATTATACAAAAATATTTTTTGAAAATTCATTCTGACTCGGGATCAAAAAGTACTAAAACTCATATCCTAAAATAATTTCTCCACAGTATTGTTTTCGTCTACTTTAGTATTTAATTTTTTTTTTCATTAAAATTATTATTTCCATATTTAATCACACTGTAGTAAAATAATTTCAATTATATCATTTTCTCAACCTATAAAATAATTACCTACGTAAAAACTCTCTTTGGATTAATCTTTTTGTTATTTTTCTTTATAGGTGAAATAAAATAATAGGAATTTATTATTATTATTATTTTATTGTCTACTCTGAAGTTTCTATATAAAATATTATTTCATTGCAGAATTAAAAGTAATTTTTACACTATATTTATGTCACTACATTTGTCTACATTTCATATGGTATAGTATATTGTAAATTCAATAAGGCTTTACAAAAAAAACAAATTTACTAATGCTCCCTATGCATTGCTGAATCTACCTAATTATTTATCAACATTATTGCCACTTCTCATTTAATTTGCAACAATCTCTACACGTACAAAATCTTTCATCTCGTGCATTGATCAAGTTGCTGCCTGGCTTGTACAGGGTCGCCCTCGAAATAACATATATTATACAATCCCTACAGTATTAGGCAACCAGTTAAAGCAGTTCTAACATAAGAGGGCGAAAAAATATCTGTTTAGCAGGTTGCCTATACCATAGGAGTGTGAATTTTATGTATTTCCCTTATGACTGTATTTACAATACTTGAATTAATCAAGTTATTTCCAATACAGCCCTGGTGCAATCAAGCATCTTCCTCAAACCCATCTTTTCCTCCTCTGTCTTCAGGGATGCCCAAACCGACTCGAACTTTTCCTGCTGGTATCTCTTTATGAACTTGAAACACTGTCGGATCGTGGCGCCTGTGTAAATCGTGTCCAAAGCAACTCTGCGGTTCTCGACCGTGTTTACAAAGGGCAAAACACTCGCTACCAAATTATGTGGCCCGTGCCTGCTACGGATAATCGCTATTTTTGTGGCTTCATTGCAGTATTTCGCCGTAAAGCCGGCCCTTATCGCGGCCACCCCAAAATCCCCGTGCAATTGTTGCATCTTTTGCATGATGGAGTTGTATAACGAGTACGGCTTTAAGGTTAGTTTGGCCAACTCATTAGCCCTCTCGTCCCTGACGTAGATAACAAAGTACCTGCACGGAAAACATATATCATGTTAAAACTAAACACTTTGTCTTGAAAGCAAACACTAACCTGTTCTTATGTCGCACCATTTTTAAGAAAATTGCATCAAAACACAAAAGTAGGGTTAAGTCACGAGGCTGCCTAGACGTCAAGCACAAAGTTCGCTGTTACTCGGGGGAATTCGTCGTTACCGATCACATCGGAACATTCCTGGAAATTTTCAGTCTGCCAACATTTATAATAATATCACCAGATTTAAAAATGGTTCTTTTTGCTGAATACACAAAGTAAGCTACATTTCTTGCTTAAAATACCTAAAAAAAACATCGTAAAAAGCGAATTTTAACTTTATTCACATGACATAACATACTTAGAAATAATGACGTACGCACTTTAATTTTACCCGGTAAATTGAAATAATTTTCTTTTTAATATTAAATTGTATTACTTGTTTTGCATACATACTCTATTATTATATGAACGAAACACATTTGTATGCATAAAATCAACATAACTCGTTAAAAGAATACGCTATAAAATTTTACTCCGTATTTATTCTATATGGTGCCACATATATGTGATGGTGCTTAGCATTAATCTTAATAGCTAGATTAATCTTGCTTAAACGTTGAAGAATTGTACAGCATTATTTCTTATCGCCAGTACTGCCTCTAAGGTCGTCTAAAAAACAATTTAGCAATTCCATACATTCGTCAGTTTCTTTTATCAACAGCTGGCCCAACTATTTACTCACTCTTTCAATCATTTAACTTTCTCCAATTAAACACGCTCTTAAAGCTACAGTTCATTGGTAACAATACAATTAAGATCACTAACACTGAAATAATAACGTCTCTTCATTACTGTTTATAGTTTTTACATACATTTTATTTTTAGAACCAATAAATCAAGATGTGTTCAAACGCCTATTTCATTGGAGTAGACGTCGGAACGGGCAGCGTAAGAGCCGCCTTAGTTTCGGACAAAGGAAAAGTCCTGAAGATTTCCGTGAAAAACATCGAAACGTGGAGTCCGCTTCCGAATTTTTACGAGCAATCGTCGGAAAATATTTGGAATTGTTGTGTTTCTTGCGTGAAGGTAACGATTACGTATTATGAGGTTGTATCCCAATTGACAAATATTAATCAAAACTAAAATAAAATCATTAAAGAAAGTAAAATAAAAACAACTTACATTTTAGGAAGTAACACATGGAATCAAAAAGGAAAGCATAAAAGGCATGGGCTTTGATGCTACTTGTTCCCTCGTTGTCTTGGACAAAGAAAGAAAACCTCTTTCCGTTAGCCCTACAGGTCAGTATCTAACAATATGGTACAAGCAAAAAAAAACTCGTTAGTAATTTAAAGATTTTATTGACAATAATTCCAAGTTACAAAGTATAGCCGAATTTATTGACGATTTTAAGCTTATTTCTTACAAAAACTTATTTATTAAAAAAACTTTTGTAAAAAAAGCTTTTTTTTTGAAAAACCTATTTTTACAACAACTTTTTAGAGCGACATTATTTACAAAAACTGCTGTTTTATAAAAACGTTTTTAGAAACAGTTATTCTCAAAACAACTTTTTTTTAAACTTATTTTTACAAAAATTGATTTATACATGTATATTATTGCAATAATTTATTTATACATAAACTTATTTATACAATAACTCATTGATACAATAACTTATTGATACAATAACTTACTTATACAATAACTTATTGATACAATAACTTACTTATACAATAACTTATTGATACAATAACTTATTTCTTGCAAAACTCATCCAAGCAACACAACAACTCGTTCATTTTGTAATCAACAGGCATCACGAGCTCCTCAAGGTGATACAAATTCACATCAACATTAAATTTCCGATCCCTGCCGTGCAACTTCTTAAGCATGTTCAGGCTGCACTTTGACATCTTTGTAACACAAAGTGCTAACTCATCGCTGTCTACAGGAAAGTTAACTAACCGGCCGACAACATCCCTCAATTTCTCAACGAAATCAAACCTGATAACGTCAAGATTCTCTTGTTCATAAACAGCGAACGTTTGCCGCAAATTCACGAAATCTAAAATTAAACCTCCTTCGTTTGCCCAGTTGTTAATCACCTTGGAATGTGGAACCATGGCATTCAAAATCCTTAACATTTCGTTACACTGACCATTTACCATTAAAACAGGAATCAAATGCCTTATTGCAATGTCGTGACTTTTCTTCCAATGCTTCGCATACGTCAGATGAACATAATTTTGCCATAACTGATTCAATTGGAATGCTCGGTTTGCTTTGATTTCTTCAATCCAAATTGCAGGTACTCTAAAGTTACGTACAATATTAAATTCCTTTTCACAAGAATAATTAATAAATAAATTACGATATAAAACTCTCATTATTAAATCTTTTTTAATACGGTTATCTTTCAAGAAGAGCAGTACAAAAATACTCCAATCGTAAAACCCCATTGACTCGAGTTGCACTGCAAACTTTGTATGAATTTCATCCTTTATTCTTTCTGAAACAGTTCCAACTTGTAGGGAATCAAACGTCTGTAACAAAAGCCAACTTAATCTGAAATCTAGCATATCCTTCGTATGAGTCCGTGAATTGACAATTTTTTCCAAAGGAAGTTTTTTATCCAAGTGCATCAAAATGATTAAATAAAGTGCATCGTAACATTCGCAATTATCAGAACTTGTATAATCTGGATGTGGTGATGTAGCAAAAGTTTTGTCGAAAGCTTCTTGAAACAATTTTATAGCATGGCTTATTGGTTGACTAGGTGGAGATATGTACCATAAAAACAGCCCTAAACATCGTAACCAATCTAGAGATTCGCACACGTTCACTCCATTAATATTAGAAATTCCTCCAGAGAGCATATATAATTTGAATGTCTCTTTGTCTATGAAATCTGTAGCCATCATTTTAATCCAAAATGCTATTTGTTTTTGCAAAATTCTTCGTGAAGCTACTGTTGAGTTAACTTGAGAAAGAATCAAACTAGTTTGCGGCATCCCGATTCGTTGTGCAACTTGAGCAGCTTCGCATATTTTATGCCCAGAAAGGTACGTAAAAATATTTCCTACAACTCGTTGTCGATTCCACAAACCAATCTCTAGGCTATCCGCTAAATTATCTTCAATGGTATCCTCGAGCCAGTCACTGAAACTTTTCTTTGCATTAGTCGATGAAATTGAGTGTTTCCCCCAGAAAACCATCAATAACTTCCAAATTGAATTGTAATATTTGTTTTGTGCACTTTGTCCTGATTTGTATTCTGTCACTATTTTCATTTGCTCATGGAGCAATCTCCTTGATTTTAAAATATTGCAAGAAGGTACTCCGTCTTGCTCCTTGAGTTCAGAGTGTTTGAGGATCGATGAAAGCTGCACCAAGAGCTGTGGGGTTGGTAATCTGTTTTGACTGTCATCTATCGGTTTTAGAGTAAGAAAATCGATTTTTCTGTGGATAGAAACGCTGGTAAATGTGAAGCCTGCGCCCCAGCCTACTTTGAATGATCGACCTTTGAATAATTCTGTACTGTGGTAGCTTCGGTTGGGCAGAAGAGATTTTTCCGTTGGGACGTAGCCGACGGTAGGATTTTGTAATTGTACAAGATTCATGTTTTTGTGCCATACAGATGTAAAGCAGGCTTCCGTGGAAGTGTCCATTAAGATCGTTTTGTGCTTGGTCATAATGACCAGTTATTCTGTAAAGGGGTAATGTTAGAGCATTGGCTTTTATTTTAGTTTTCTTTTGTTACATTTTTATCATTCTATAGATGGGATATTGTTTTAAAAATGTAGAATGTAGTTGTGTTAAATTATACCAGTAGGTATTATGTCGATTATCATGTAGCGAAAGTGAATCATCTTCGACAAGAAGATATAATAAAAAATACAGATAAATTAAGCAATTGTACTGCATAAAAAAAAGCAAATGGCTAGAAAGTGAAATAATAAACACAGATGAAGAGTATCAACGTAACGAAACTTTTACAAAGTGCAAAATGTAAAAGGACAGACTCAAGGCACTGTCCCATATATAAAACAAGAAGAAGAAAACTTTATAAGAATCAATAGAAAACAATTAAAGATATGGAAGTAATATATTGAGCAAGCTCTAAATAGAGAAACAAATGAATTATAGGATTATAATTAAAATTGCTAATTTTTATAATTTTCTTTACATCGCACTACAACTTTCGATTAACGAGTTTAATTTTAGTCATCTCACATATTATTTAACCCTACGGTAGTCGCGTGATTTTTTGTAACGTCAGTAGTCACATCGGTCTCACAGACCAAAACTTGATTATACGACCAACCGAATGCCATTATAGCTACATATCGAGTCTTTTAAATTTACTTTAGAGAAATTTAATATATTGTAATACCTTTGCTAAAAAATAAAACTACTTGAACGGTCGCAACGGTCTCACGGACCGAAAACGTTAATAACACAGTGCACTAAACAAGTACGGCAACCAAACCAAGACTAACAGTGCTGGGCCCAGAGACGAGAGCATTCATGCACGCGCCATTCTCTACTCCCACCACATTCCTCAATATGGCAAATAGTTACTATAGTCGGTCTCTCACACCATAGCGCGACTACCGTAGGGTTAAATACAAAGAAATAGGAGCCTAGGACATATATTGAGTAGACTTATACAATTGACTTCCATCGTTTGGATAAGATTAAAAAATAAGTGCCGATATGTATTATTCTTTATTACCAATATGAACTACGATCGTAAACCATAAGGAAAATAACCTACATACAATATACCGCATTTCCTTTATAATTAGGATACTTTTAATTGTATAGTTAAAGTTGAGCGTTCTGATAATAGATATTAAATATAACACTCAAGTACCGTATGTATAATAATTGCATTAATGTGCAATTACGGCTAGCTGCAATTATGATTTACCAACTTTTATCTCTTGTTCTGGTTATAGATGATAAACAATAGGAAAAACAAAAGCATCATATTTTTGACACAAGTGTGTAAGTACCACCTTTTGGTACATCACCACTTTATTTTACATTAAATAATGAAATGTTTTACAGCAAAAACTATTATTTTAATAAATAACGGTCTTACCAAAAGAAACCTCAAACAATAGCAAACAATTAGTTCACAATAATTATTATTTCCTTAATAACTAACCAACGCATAAAATCGTTTCCAACTGTAGGTAAAGTAGATACAAACTTTTTGACATCTTGTGACAGGTGTGTTTTGATTGGTCGAAGGGATCTCTGTTTCATTGGTTAATTTAAATCTTTAAAATTTGCAACTTATTCAAATTATTATACTTATTTCCTAACTTACTGTTATTTAAAATTGTTGTAATTGAAAATAATTATTCCAAAAATGTACTATGTATGTACACTCCAAAAAATTATGTAATATTGCGCAATAAATGCATTATTTATGAAAGGGTTGTTCACCAACATTACTGTAGGATATCGTGTAGGATTGACAATGGTATTGAGGCCAGGATGAAATTATGAAGGAAAAATAAGTTTACATATAGTTCCTAAGGGAAATTTTATGTATTTAAAAAGGTCATAGGTTTTGTAATGAAATCACATCATTGCAATGATATCATGAGAACATAGATCCTTTAAAAGAAAACGCTAATGTTATTTTTCGAATAATAAAACTGTATTTGCATAAATTAAGTCAATTGGAAAATCAGATACTCCTATAAAGCAACTGAAGAATTTACAATGAGATTCAATAGTGAGAAGACTAAATTCAGGGATATAGTAGAGGATTTCTAAGAAAAGTTGTAGCCAAATGAGATAATGTACAAGCATTTTTTCTTCATTATTCAATGAATAAAACTTATTGTATTATTATTTTGTCAGTTGATTGTATCAAAAACGTAAAATTACATTGTATTTTTTTATAGGTAATAATGAACAAAACATAATACTATGGATGGACCATCGGGCATCAAAGGAAGCAGAAGAAATAAACAACATCGATCACTCTGTTCTGAAGTATGTGGGCGGTAAAATTTCTTTAGAGATGGAAACACCAAAGTTGCTGTGGTTGAAGAGGAACCTCAAAGAATGCTGGGCTAAAGCAGACATTTTCTTCGATCTTCCAGACTTCCTCACTTGGAAAGCTACAGGAAGCGATAGCAGGTATACTACAAAAGTTTATCTTGTTCGCTATTAGGTGTTCCTTTCTAATGTTTGCAGGTCTTTATGTTCTTTAGTTTGTAAATGGACGTATGAAATTGGATCTAACGGTCAAGTGAAAGGCTGGAATAAATGCTATTTCTCCTCCATTGGCTTAACCGATTTATTGGAAGAAAATTGCAGAAAAATCGGAGAAGTAGTTTTGGCCCCTGGGGCCCCCGTAGGGACTGGTCTCTTGAAGGATGCCGCTGAAGAAATGGGACTTGTGGTTGGAACACCAGTGGGCGCTTCGATTATAGATGCTCATGCTGGAGGCTTGGGGTTGATTGGCTGTTCTGTAGAAAATATTCGAGAAGAATTCAATTCACGTTTGAGTAAGCATTAAATTCTACTGCAATGTTTTCTGCGTATTACTTTTATTACATTTTAGTTTAGGAAAAATTATTTTTATTTATTATCATTCTATTTATTTATTCATATTCTATTTATTTATTATTATTCTATTTATTTATTATTATTCTATTTATTTATTATTATTATTTTCTGTATTACTATTATTCATTAAGTATTATTTTTATATATTATACTTTACGCATTATTTCATCGTATTAAAATTTTTTTGTAGGTCTAATATGTGGAACATCTACTTGCCACATGGCAGTTTCTACAACATCAATATTCACACCTGGAGTTTGGGGCCCATACTTTAGTGCTATGGTCCCTGGAATGTGGCTAAATGAGGGTGGCCAAAGCGCTACGGGAAAATTAGTAGATCATGTTATCGATACTCATCCAGCAACAGCCTCAATCAAAGAAAATATCGGTAACAAACATATACAAGAGCACCTTTCAAATTTTCTAGCCGATTTAGCAAAAAAGGATAATTTGCCTGCTGTGGATTTTCTCAGTAAAGATCTACACATCTGGCCCGATTTTCATGGAAATCGATCTCCAATTGCGGATCCAACACTCAAAGGATCAATTTGTGGCCTTACCCTCCAGTGTGATGAGGAAAACTTGGCCTTACAATATTTGGCAACCATTCAAGCTCTCGCTTATGGCACCAGGCACATTTTGGAAGCCTTAGTGGATTCTGGGTATTCGGATATACAATCCATTTTGATATGCGGGGGCTTAAGTAAAAATCCTTTGTTTGTGCAAACACAAGCGGATGCGGTAGGCCTTCCGGTTATTTGCCCTAACGAACCAGAATCTGTACTTTTAGGGGCAGCAATCTTAGGGGCATGTGCTGCTGGATATTTTAAAGACATAAGTACGGCAATTAAGTCTATGGGAGGTAAAGGGGTAGTTATTGAACCTCGGCAAAATATAAAGGGCTACCATGATAAAAAATACAAAGTGTTCCTTAAGATGTTGGAGGATCAACGGGCATACAGGTGTATTATGGGTGATAATAATTAGGTGTTTTATGGGTGATAGTAATTAGGATTTATAAAATGTATGTATTATATTGGGCAGATTTTTATCTATATTATGTATTTTTAATAAAAAGTTTTATTTTATTAAAATGTTTTATTTTATTAAATAGTTTTACTTCATGAAATAGTTTTATTTAACATTTCTTAACTGTTGTTATTATTATGCTTTAAAAGATGCATGCATACACTTTTTTAAATTATAATTACAAGTAATCCTATTGATTTGCATTCCTACTTCTCAGGAATGGTAGAATAAATGAGGACAACTTCAGGTTTGGCCTAAAACAGAAATTCAAAGAAACCATCAACCATTTTTATGTACACATAAAACTTTTATTTGCTATTTATTGCTCAATTGCCTGATGTTTATCTTTTACTTATTTAAAAGAAAATAACCAAAAGCCTGTATAATTCTAAGAACGTACCTTTTGGGTTTGTGTAGTTTCACACCGTTGCTCTCATCTGATGTACCAGTTTCTTCAGAAGAAGGTTTATGTTCGTACTCCCCCTGTGGCTTCAAAAAATCCAATTCTTCGAATTCTGCGTCTAAATTAGCAGCATCTAGAAGACTTGTAGCGGCAAGGAGTGATCCTGCAGGAGCGTACATTAAAACTAGTCCATTCACATTCACCCGGTAGTTTTCTGTTCCATTTTGGCGTTCGTCCACGATTTCTAACTCCTCAGATTCTGATTCTTCCGATTTATCACAATTTTCTTCTTTAGGCGGGTTTTCTGTAGGCGCGGTGAAGACATGAAGAACGAATGACGTCGAGACGAGAAGAAAAACGATTTTGTACATTTTTGAATGAATATGAAGTGGTTCAGGTAGGTGAAGGTGTTGAAGCTCTTCTGTAGAAATAAGAGGATGCAAATGGTGGTGAATGTGCGTCCTGTGAGTTCTTGTGCAGAAGGCAGCCAAAGTTTTACAGTTACAGATGATTTAACTTTGTTTTGTACAGAGGGAATGCAAAATTGTACGCGTTGTACATGCAGTAACTAAAGTTATAATTCTTTAAAGAGGTTTACCCGCGAGGTTGTTGAGAACATTCGGAGAAATGTCGAGACTGAATGAATAAATTTTTGATTATCTCTCCGCAAGTGGCTTATTTTGTCTTCAAGTGTACCCAGTATATACAGTAAAGAGATCGTAAGGAGCGATTAGCGTTTACCCACAGGCTTATTCTGAGCCCAGGTTATTTCAGGTCGTTCGATTTTTTATTTTCAAGTTCAATTGCTTAACGGATACTTTATTGCCCATAATCAGATGTAAGCAACGCGAGCAGGGAAGTTGAAATGTCTCCTCTTGTTAGTGTGGAAAGCGGAAAAGTATTTTTCTTTTATAACGCAGCCTTAACTCACGATTCACAATCGTTAAGCAATAATACACGTCTTTATTCGTCAGAACAAGCTGTCATCTTCAGCGATTATCATAAATAAAAAACTGGACATTTCTTCCTCATAAAAGTCTATACCGTTACGCTCACGTTTGCATATTACGGTATACAGAATTCTTCTCCGCCAAAAGCACCAATTACAAGCAAAAGTACATCAGTTGCCTAAAACCGCTCAGACGTGCAGCAGTACAACTAAGACAGCTGAGCTCATTTTTGGCCAACTCTCTGAAAATGCACAGAAAAAGCTTATTGACAGCGATTTTATTACCTTTATCGGTAATTGGAATCCTAGCTGCTCCTAAAAGCAACAGAAGTAACACCAAATATGACCAGAGGCAAACGGGGAAGTACAACGTGAGGGCCGACCTGAAAGATTTCGTTATTTTGATAATGCACTCCGAGCCCAACGACGTTCTTCCGCCAGAAAACAACTCTACCAATTCCTCATCCTCTCCGATTTCTGGGAATGTCGCGAGTTTGTTCGGCTTCTTCAAGTCGCTGGGTTTGCGAACCCAGAATTTTAAGCTAAAGTCGGTTTCTAAGATCACCGATGAAGAGCCCAGCGAAGGAATCCGGGAGAAGTTCGACGAAAACTACGATGAACAGTACGATGACTCCGAGGACGAAGAAGTTTATCTGGAGGATGGGGAGCTTCCAGGAGAAGGCTTCGTGGAGTCCAAAGGCATACCTGAGGAATTCGACTTGGACAGGGTTAAAACGAACTTGGCGAAGCTCCATCCGGATTACCAAGAAAGCAAGAAGACCAAGTCTGACGAAGTTATGGTCGCAAAGTCCCCGAGCATCGCTTTGATCAAAAGTCACGAGACTGTGACTCATAGGAGGCGCCCTATTAGATTCTCTAAAGCATTCGTCGTCACCGTAAGCGACGAAGAGTTCCCCAAGCGGGAAAACAAAAAATCCGTTGAGGTATCTCGGAAGGAGTTGAAGAAAAAGAAGAAGGAAAAAATTGTCGAGGTTGCAGAGACCTTCAAACCAAAACTTAATTAAATTCTATTTGTGTAGTTGTACTGTATAATATGAAACGTATATAAATAAAAGATTTGTTAGAATTTTTTTAAAGTTTTAATAAATAGGTATTTTTAGTGCTTAATATTTTAGGACTTCATTTTAGTTAGAACATACTATTTTAATGTTTTAGCATTGAATAAATCAACGGTTTTAGTAAAGGGGAGTGCTAAAAATAAAACAGCAAGAACAACCCGAAAAGATAAACATTGCTCGTAAATAAGAGCCGATTATCGTACCGTTACTGGGAAGTGTTACCTTTACACGTTACGGTTAATCCTCGACCTCTCCACCAAAACAAGAAATCAGCAACGCCGATCAGTCTTGAAGAACCATTCAACCGGTCAGCATCGCTAAAAATACATAAGATGTTATTATTTACGTTCGTTCTTGCAACATCGCTGGCGTGCACGTGCTCCTCACCTGCCCAGGCCAGCACCAAGTACGACCAGAGGCAAGAGGGCGAATGGAACGTTAGAGCCGACTTGGAAAACTTCGTCATCCTCATCGTCCCGACAAATTCGGGATCAGGAAGCTCGTCCTCCGGTTCCGCAGGCCTTTTGGACCTGTTGACTAAAGCTGTCCCTCACAGGGGACACAACAAACGTCTCCGGAAGAAGTCGCACCAACCCTTGCACCTTCAACAAGAAAACACAGAAGAAACTCATCCCGACACCCAGCAGTTCATTGAATCAAAAACAGCCCCCTACCATGTCGATATAACCCGCTCTCGACAAAATTTGGCCAGGTTGCACCCTCAACGAACTGGGGAAGACCTCTTGGTGCAAAATCACCCCAGCATTTCCTTGGTTAAAGGGCAAGGCGCCCCAATATTGCATGCCCACAAGAGACCATTAAGGCTGTCGAAGGCCTTCATCTTGACGATGCCCGAAGAAGTGGAAATCATCAAGAAGGAGTCGCAGAAGAAGAACTCAGGATCGAAGAAGTCCGACGTCTATAAGTCGAAGAAACCCATATCTGGGAATGCAGAGAAACATGAAAAACCCACCGTAGCCGTTGAGAAACACGAAAAATTAGGACTAATCGAGAAAGTTCCGACGAAATTGGATAAACTAGAAGGAGGTGGAAGCAAGTTACCATTGGCGGTGGATGGGGACGATTTGAAGCTCTTGGGGGCTGAAAACGAACAATGCGGCCCTGGACAAAAGAGGGACTCCTACGGAATTTGCAGGATTGTTCCTGAATAGCATTCTAGACCTTTTGTGATTTATTATTTTTCCTGTACTATAGCGTTTAATCTGATAATGAGTAAATTAAAAGTCATACGCAGTAACAACAGTAATAATTAAATACTCTTGAAGTTTTATTTATTTTTAACGAGCAATGCGGCTCTGGACAAATGAAGGATTCTTATAGGATCTGGAGGATAGTTTCTGTATACTATTCTATAGGCATTTTGTGATTTATTATTTCTGTACTATTAGAGTGATAAGTATGATCTGATTTAAGTAAAAGCAAAGATTAGTCACATACAGTAACATGAATAATAAATAAATATTTTTAAAGTTTTCCCGTTTATTTATTTTTAACGAAGTTTTTCGGGGTTATACATATAAACACAACGATGTAAATATAAAAATATATTATTAATATTTCTTGGAACATAACATCACATTTAAAATAATGCGTTTATTGTTACCTCTACATGAATCAATCTACGCATCTAATATTTGTATGGCGAAATTTATTTGAGCATCACAATTTTCGTTCAATTATTGAGCTATCGTTCACCACTTTCTGCTGATGGTATGGAGGTAGGTTCTTGCGGATCGTCCAGTCCTGTTGGTCTAAATTTAGCTGCTAAGTTGGATGCCAGTCTAGCGATGCCAAATCTAAATGGAATAATGATTTTAACTCAAATCTAGACAGATAATTAACAATATTTATATAATTCATAATATTAATATGTATAAGTAATGCTATGGATGAAGTTAATTATACTTTAAATAGCAAAAAAAATAACTCACGGAAATTGCGGCCTTCTGATCTTCCTACAGCGCCCCCTTTTATCCCTAGCGTACCCTTGAGCGCATTTCCTATAATACATGATTTCTCCTAAAGGAGCAACTTGTTCCTGATTCTCCTGTCCCATGTCTTCCGAAGGAACTATCGAAACATTGGTAACGGGTGAATCCCCTTTCTTCTCGTTTGCCCCATCCTTCAAGAACCCGAGAGGTTGCACGAAAACGGGAATTTTATCTTGCGTCCCTTGTTGTGCAACTGGCTTATGAGTTGGGATTTCTATAGGTTTCTGCGCTAGCGGCTTTTGTACGGTCAACTCTAAGGGCTTTTGGATTGGAGTTTCTAATGGTTTTTGTGCTGGGACGTCTAAAGGTTTTTGTACTGGAATCTCTAAAGGTTTTTGCACTGGAATCTCTAAAGGTGTTTGCGCCGAAACTTCTGCAGGATTTTGGACCAGGATCTCCAAAGGTTTGTCTACCGGTTTATCAATAGGCTTCTCTGATTCAACATGAGAACCAAAGCTTTCCTCATCAGGCATTGGTTTGTAATTAGTCGGTTTGTTATTACTTGGAGGTTTAGCAGACAAGACTGGAATCTCCATGCTAATCCCCGGTTTCTGTGTTGCGACTGGTTGAGGAGTGACTTCTTGAGGAGAAGAGGAAGTTTGACCAGAAGTGGTAGTCGGAGGAGTCGAGACGCTTCCGGGCTTAACCGTCAAATCTGAATAATCATAATTGTAGTCGTAGCTCTAAAACAGAAACGGTAATAATTGAAAATAGAACATAAATAGAAAAAAAACAATAAAAAAATATCTAAGTACAAATAAATACACAATAAATACACGAGAAAGAAATAAACAATACATACACGATAAATAACTAATGAATAAATAAACAAATAGGTATATAAATAATGGATACATAATAGTGGAGTTTATACTCACTCCAAGATCCCCCAGAGAATCATCAACGATTGCCACAATCTGAAAATCCTTCAAATTCAATCGTATGTTATAGTCCCCGGTTTGCTTCTGGTCGTAATTAGTCTTCGTCTTGCTGGCTTTGGGAGCCGCTGCCGCGGAAACGACTAGGAAAAGCACCGAAGAGCAAAACAAGAAACACTTTCTCGCCAACATTTTTTGAAGTAGAGCCAATCTAAACAAGCATAAGGATGAAGACCTCCAATGACCGTTCTTCTCGAGCTTGCAAAAGTCACTAACAGGACAAGACGCCTCTGTTGATGGCTCTGGTCGATGACTTCTTCAGATGTAACTACTATCAGGTGCAAGGAAGGTCAAGGCGGGCTATAAAGACCTAGTGGGAGAGGCAATCTGTTTGGCAACCAACTCAAAAACCGCTAATCTGTATATTCAAGAGGTCTTCGAACTTAACGCCAGTCGCTTTTTTGGCACGTTTGCTTAATCCTTGCATAACAATTCTTTCCATTTGAGACATGAATGACTAATCAAATGCATTACAAGGTTATATGATCGAAAAATCTAGTTCAGTGCAATTATGTTGAATCGCTTTTACTTTTATTGGAGGAAGTTGGAAAAGAAGACAGAGGCATTCACTATATTTTTCAAGTGCATTCATATATACATAAAATGTTGAAAAAATCAATTTTTTGCGTTTAGGTAAAATAAATCTGGTTAAATTAAACAGTAACAAAATAATAATAGAATTTTATTATTTTTGTTTAAACATGTCTGAAAATTATCATAAATCTTGTTTATATTATATTAAAACATACACGTATGTATACATATCTATTACATGGCATGGAGTATTATTACGTCCAATTACGTCGTTGATTATTACTGTTAACAGTGGTATTACCTTAGGTTTTACATTCACTTATTAATACGCGCAGTATAGGCAACCAAAAATACGTCATTTAGGAAACATATAACAAATAAAGTTGTTTTAAACTATAACACGCCTAAGAAAACCATTAAATTGAAAGAACTGATAATAACTTATTCTGCGATAACTAAATTAACATAACTATCGCACAATACCAAAATATTCAATCAGTCTCACTAGCTATCTCAAATTTTTGTATTTTCGCGCGTAAAATTCAAACGGCGAAAACAAATTTCCCTACCCTCCTTGAGGCATTGTTAGTGACAGAGTTGTCAGTTTTCTGTCACTAAAGAGTGATGTGGCTTTTGTGAAGCGATATTTATTTCAAAGTATGTTACGATGTCTAGTTTTAAGTTGTATTTTGTGATATTTTCACTAATTTCCCTTCGCGTTCGCGCTGAAATATCCGACAAGAGGCTGTGCGCCAACGAAGACTGCACTGGTAAGACGTCTGACCTATATTCTGTTTCTAACCTCTCGCTGCTTCACAAGAAACATTTGTTTCTCTAATTACTAACAGATTTGCTTCCCACCATCTTATTGCATTTTCCAAAATTAGCCCGCGGACGTATGCAACTCGACCATGGCGCACTATGCATAAACGGTTGAGGGCCATTAATTTCGTGACCTTTTGATAAGTAACTGCGTTAACATGCCTTCCGGGTGACTGGACTTCCCTTTTTAAAACTGTTTTTCTTGTCTGTTAACAACTCTGCTTGTGTATATGTATATTTGCCACTAAATCAAACTAAATAATTGAAAAGTTTAAAACAAAGAGCTCTGTCTTGACGGAATAACCACATTACTGCATTTCTACACAAAGTTTTCAATACCAGACATTAAATTAAAATCAATTTTGGGCTTATAATTGCAACATGTGTACATATTTTATTACATGCATTGTTAACATCTATGATTACCGCTGTTCATCGTAACTATAAAGATTATCAACAGAATTTATGGAAATGGTAGGCACGCATGTCAAACACTTCTCCAAACGATTTTATTCCATATTATTTTCTTTCATCAAGCCTGCATTTTATAAATTAATTTATTGCCTGGTTCTGCTGCACCTGCATGAGCATGACGGCCAATTTGCCAATTTTTTCAAGATTGAGCACAATTAAAATTATTTGTGTTTGTTTTTTGGACATTTACAGAAGTCATATCTCATGCTAAAACTCTTTTACGGTACGCTAGTCCAGAGAAAGGCATCCTGTCTTTTTCGCCGAATCTAGATGTTAAAATCTTCAGCAAGTCTGCAGGCTCAAACCTTGATTTATGGGGTGCAGAAATCAAAGGGAAGCGCGGCTACGTCCCAAAAAACTTAATTAGAGAGCAGAAAGTTCTCAAAAAAAATTTGAAATTTCTTGTAGATACTGAGGGGGAGAAGTCAAACATACCTGAAGTGCCTTTGCACGAAGAGAAACTTGTGCCAACTAGTGTACATAAACCTTATGAAATAGTGGATGGAACAACCATATTTTTTGGTCCTGATGAAACTATAGATGTTGTAAGTCCTGAGCCTGGAAATGTCGAAGCAACCGTTCAGCCTCCAATGGCAGCAGAGGTTCAAGAAACACCTAGTTTTACCTCTGGGAAGGTTATTGATAACTCACAAATCACATCAAAAGGATTAGGCGATCATGCATCACAAGAAACTTTGAACCAAGATGAACTAAAAGTAAACGGAGGTAATGAATTAAATGTAAATAGGGAAGAATTAAATGCAAATGGAGGAGAATTAAATGCAAATGGAGGAGAATTAAAAGCAAATGGAGGAGAATTAAATGCAAATGGAGGGGAATTAAATGCAAATGGAGGGGAATTAAATGCAAATGTAGGAGAATTAAATGTAAATGGAGATCAGATTAATGTAAATCAAGAACATTTAAAAGATCAGGAAGTTGATATTTTGATAAATGATGGTACTACAGAAGGACAAGACAATAACCTAAATACCAACGAAGATAAATTAAAGGGAAATGATGATAAAATAATATCAAACGAGGGTAAGTTAACTCCACAGAAAAAAGTACTCGAGGGAATGGAAATAAACGGAGCGTTGGAAAATGGTGACGAATCAAATATGATTGAAAGCGAAGAAGAAGATGAGGATGAAGATGATTTAGAGGATGAAGATGATTTAGAGGATGATGAAGATGATGACTTGGAATTAGAAGATGATTTTGAGGATGAAGAAGAAAAGATGGATGCAGGCAAAGAGAAGGAACAAGAGCTTTCAGAAATCGAGCGTACTAAAGAACAAATAAAATCAGGTAGCTTTTGTTTTATGACCCTTTTAACAGCCTCTTGATTATGTAAAATTTTAATAACACATAATTTTATTTAAACTTTAAAGACCATTTTTCCCGTTTTGTTTATTACTTGTTTGTAGTTACACTTGCTCGCTTTTGCTTAGTGTATCAAGTTATTTTCTCATGATATTTTTTAACTGGTTTTTTATTGGTCACCTCATGCCTACAGTGTTTGGTGTGCGACTAACAGCCTAAAATGTGTCATTAGGAAGCCTTAAATGTGCTATTAGGAAGTCTAAAATGTGTCATTAGCAAAACTTAATACTCACGTTTTATAGCTCTTTGATTTTTTTTTCAGAAGGTAGGCCTATTGTACAGTCACAATTGACATAAAATATACACAATTAGGCAATAAGACATTCATATGGTTTATCCATATAAGACCATTTGCATAAAAGCAAGTTACTAGGTAACCCTGGAATAAAGTAAATATCCCGGGACTACGTATCAACTTTTATACGGATTATTTACTTTATGCCTGGGTTACCTAGTAACTCGCTTTTGTGCAACTGGCCCTTAATGGCTAATTTAGGCGTATACTTATCCATGGTTGCCTATACTGTAGAAATGTATATTTTAAAGTTTGTGTGACCTTTTACATGAAATTAATAAAGAGGAAGTTCAAGATGTTAACAACTTGCATACTAACTTCGTTTCACCAATTTCAGAAAACATAAATTCTAAGGAAAATGTTCCAAATGAGAATTCCATGGATTTGAACCAACAACCTATAATTCAAGGCTACGATTCAATAGTTCAAAATGAAATGAATGCTGCCACTTTACCAAATGATATTAAACCAAGAGAAGAGACCATTGCACCACCTGACAATGTACCACCTGAAGTTGTACCACTTGACAATGTACCACCTGAAGTAGTACCACCTAAAGTAGTACCACCTGAAGTAGTACCACCTGAAGTTGTACCACCTGAGGTTGTATCACCTGAGGTTGTACCCCCTGAAGTTGTACCACCTGAGGCTGTGCCACCTGTTAACATAATTCCACCAATACCGCCAATTTATTCAACGCAACCAAATGTTGATGATCGACCCATGAATGCAGTAAATGTCCCAGTTGTTAATTCTGCAGATCTTGTGGAAGCCATGCAACCAGAAAAGTTGGAAGAAAATAAACTTCAAAAAATTCCAGCAATCGTTCATGACAATTCTAACGAAGCATTTACTGAGATACCATTAGTTACTACTGAATTACCATTTGAAATACCCCATCCACTTGAAATTAATGTTGATGCAATCACTGAGCCCACTCTACTTCCACCTACTGTGGAATCTAATCCACAATTAGTTCCAAGTCATCCTAGTGATGAATTAGATAATTCGAATGACCAAAACGCAGGAATTTCGAGTGTTGAACAACAAACATCTTCATCAGAGTCTGTTCTACCTGAAAGTATAGTTGAACATTTACCATTTACCGAAAGTACAAATGAAAAACCACCTGAAGGTGGAATGTTCTCGGGTCTTTTCAGCATGTTGGGGAGATCAGTTAATGAAAAGGTAAACTCAGAAAATGAAGACATGGCTGCAGATGATGGTCAAATTGTGGCCCAAGGCAATAATATTGTACACGAGACTAAAATGATGGAAGGTGAACAAAATAAAAATTGGGTGTACGATTCGTTAGTATCTAAACAAAGTGATGGTGAGTGAATTTTAATTTTAATTATGCAATTAAATGTTCTAGATTCTGCTATTAGTATAAATTTCAAAGTACTATTTACAATTTTAAAATAAAATCAGCAAATTTCAAATTACATTTATTACCAAAATTATAAGTTGAAATGAAACATTCTATGATATTATAAAGTTGTTTACTTTAAACACAATATCACTCTGCTATGAAATTAACCTTTGTAACATTGTGTTCTAAAAATAGCTTACCTTATAAAGCTGCCTATCACTGACTGGTGTAGGAAATAAGTGTTTACACTTTTTTTCACAGGTTTATTGATGGTAAAATTTTGATTTTCTATGGTAGCACATCAAACACACAAAACTTCATTTTTTTCACAATTTTTATCCACAATGATTAGTCACTACATTGGATTCTTGAATGAGCAATAACTGGGCTCATTTCCTATAATTGCCCATTGTATTTTATTTTTAGTGCCTACTTAATTTCGAATAACAGCTGTGTTAGTTTCCTTGAAATTTGCTTAAGTAAATACTATAATTAATACCTGGATTTAAGACGAAATGTCTTGATATAATCGTCTTTTTAGATACAGATAGTTGCAATTTAAACCCACATCAATCGCATTGTGTCATTGAAAATTCCCCACCTAAGGAGATTGAAGAAGAGATGAGTAGCGACACGTTTGCCAAAGCCTTCGACATCGAATTTACGGAAGTTTACAAACTATTAGGGACTATAATTGTGACGGGTTGCACCATAACCGTCTTCTTATGGGGGTACATGTTCTTTGACAAAAAGAAGCGAGAGGGCTTCTTGGTGGCGAAAATAAATGTGCTTGAAAAGCAGTTACTAATGGAAACAAGGGAAAACGAAATGCTTAAGGAAAAATCGGATCCGAGCCTGCTACAAAGCGACCCTGGAAGTGAGATTATAACTTTAGAAGAATTAGAGAGTTTAAGAGACGATTTGGAGGAAGCTAAAAGTGCAAAGGCTGCTTTAGAAGAACAAGTACAGACTTTAGAGAAAGAACTAGAGAATTCCACAGAAGTAGGTTTGGAATTAAATCGCATGCTGTCGGACATGCTGAGCTCACAAAATGGAAGCGATATTTTGATAGCGAACGTGGAACAATTGCAAAGGCAGCTAGTTGAACAACAATCTACTATCAATTCTGTGAACGAGACTTTAAATGTAAAAGATACAGAAAATCACGAATTGCAGCTGGAGTTGGAGATTCGGAATAAAAAGCTAACTGATCTTCAGGCTGAGATAGTTAAAATGGTGTCGAATTTGACGGAAATAGAGGAAGAAAAGGACGTGATGCAGGGTAAGCTGGAAGCCGATATAGTGACGTTGAGAGAACAATTGGCTAAATTTACAAGTACGTCGACTGCAGAGAAGACCAAGTCTGTGGAGGAAGTCAGACAGTTGAAGAATCAGTGTAGTGAGTTAAAGCGTAATTTAGACATAAAAAGTAATGAGCTAAATCTTCTTAAAGATAGCATGCATGAAGTAAAGAATGTCAAGAACAATAACGAGACTATTAAGTCTCTGATTGAAGTTAGCTCGGTGAAGGCGGAATTGCAGCAGCTGCAAAGGGATAACAAGTTGTTGGCAGAGCATTCACAACGGGAAGAACAAATAAAGTTCGAATTGCAGAAGAGGGCAGACGATGCCATAGCTGAGGTGCAGCTGCTTCGGAAGAAGTACGATGAGGCGGACAGGGAAAAACTGGAAGCCCAAACAAAGTTGGAAGTTTTATCTAATTATTTCACGGATAAGGAACAGCAACTCCAAAAGTAAGTTTTTGTGTTTTTTTGGTATGTTTAAGTGATTTTTTTGTCGTTTTTCAGGGAGCTAAGTAAACAGGAATCTATGTGGATCGAAAAACAAGGAGAAGCCACGTCAGTCACCGAACGAATCAAGTATATGCAAGATGAATTGCAAAATTGCAAGTAAGTTTTTCTATTACAGAAATCATTTTTATTAAACTTAGTGTTATTATATTTTTATAACAAAGGTAGTAAAAGTGTAGGATGGCAGATTATTTTATCTTTAGAAACTCCTTGAGTTTTATATGTTAATGATCTGATCTTTTTATGGTGTTCTGTTTCACTATTTTGGTTTATTGTTTAAAGCTTACTTTGCCGTCTTAAGTGAATCACTAAATATTCGGTTTTAGAATTTCACATACTATTCTAACAGTAAGGTAGTAATTTTGTGCTGGAAGATAACAATGAATTTCATTTTTGTCAATTTCGAATTCTCCGTTTATTGATGACAATTTAAGATACTCTGTTTGATGCGGATATCTCTTGATCACACATTTTTTTTATTCTACAAGTTGAGGAACTAATTTTTATTAATCAGAATAAAAGTGGGAGACAATGCAAACAACTTGTAACGATTTTTAAAATATTTATTTACAATTTATTTATTATTTTATTGGTGATTTTTAGATCTCTGAACGAATCCTTGAAACAAGAAATAGTGTCGCAAGAAGTCCAACTAAAGAGCCAAATATCCGTGTTAGAGAAGAAAGCCCATGAAAGTTGGGTAGAAGCAAGACAGGCGGAACGTAAACTAGAAGTTGCTAAACAAGAAGCGGCACAATTAAGAAATAGACTGACATTAAGAGAAAGGTCATTTAATGAGGAAAAACTTCAAAACAGTAAGTACATATTCATAAACTTTCCATGGTCTAGGATTGAAGCAGTTTATTTTAGTTTATAAGTAACATTTTAAATATCCCTTTTAGGAATGCAATCACCTCTAGACCAAAATGGAGATTTGACAGTCTCGCCCTTGCATATGCAGGTGGACACTCCTGTGTCCCCACCTCTTCTTTACGGAACTCGTGACCATCTAACAACTTCCCCACCTCTTCCAGGTCTTCCCCCGTTCTTACCTCCCCCACATGGAGTGCCCTTCATGCCCCCTCCACTTCCAGGAGTGCCTCCCTTTATGCCTCCACCCCCCACAATGTTTCCAGGAGACCACAGACCTCCTCCTTTGGGAAGAATGTCATCCCCACCACTGAACTCCCGATATTCCCCAGATTCCCGAGCCTACTCACCTTATGACCGTAATAGTCCTTCACCTCCTTATGATGATGATTATCTACCTTCTCCCCCAGTGCACAGAGGATACAATACTTACGATAGGGATGAGAGGAGAGATTTCAGGAGGCCACCACCACCTGTTAGGAATAACATAAGGAATAATAAAGGTAAGAAAAATGATTGATTGTCTGGGAGCTGTGTATAGATTTTCACATGAATTAGAAACATTACATTTGATTTTTAACTAAGAGTTCCATATGTTTCTTTTAAATCGGTCCACATTACGTCCTCTCCTTTATTCTTAAACCTGCCTTTAGAACCCTTTCTCTTAGCACTGATTTACAAAAGTAACATTTTGGTTGTTTAGTTTAAGGTATTTAATATTTTAGGTTCAAACTTAAGTTCAGGCTCTGGACACTCTAACGAATCATTAGAAAAAGTCAATCGACACCACCCAAATGTCTAGCCTACAACATTTTCACATCTTTAGGAACTTCAAATTAAATAAAAAACTTGGACCAGCCGCAGAAAAAAAAATATTAAAAACAATCTGGATAGTCTAAACATACTCTTCCTTTAATATAATTATTACCACATAATGTTATATGTGATATTACAAATATTAAAGTAGAAACTCTACTTCTTGTCATTTGAGCTACAACATTACTTTCAGTTGTATATTTTTCAGTTTCTTTTTGTTAAATAATCCGACTTGTACAGCCCTATTTAAAGTCAAAAATGTATATATATATATAATTACGTACATTTCTACAACAATTTTATAATATTTATAATAGTCTAAACAAATTTAGAGAAGGCGTAGTATAAACTTATGCCAAAAGTTCTAGAGCTTCCTCTAGAACAATTTTTAAACTGGTAAACAATTAGGGGTCTTGTTTTAAAGTAATTTTTACATGTCAATAAATCTTGCAAACAAAATGTCAAACGTATTTAAATTCAATAAATGCTTCATCAATTTTTATTAATACGTATTAATTGTATGCATTTTCATTGAATATTTCATCGAGAAAGAAATAATTGGAACTGAAATTTCAATATGTCGGTGTCAACAACTGCATATTTGATACTACAAAGTTGTCCAACTATTACAGATATTTGAAATAAGGCGCAGTGGCTTGCCCTTATTTTAAGCAATACCATTGAATATACTCTATATTCAATGGTAATACAACTTTACCCAGAATTTGTATATTAGCAGAGATAAATCAATTTTATTTGAACAATATCAACCAAATCAAATAAAGCATTGTAAACAAAGCTAAAGGATGTAATCAGAGGATAATTTACATTCGTCTGATTAACCACGTTGTACCTAGTGTGTTAGCTAATGTCGACTTTAAATATTTGAGTTACTTGTTTTGTATAAATAAAAATGTATATTTTTGTTATGATTGCTTTACTGTATGTATTTATTGTTGTGATACTTTTAATCCCGCTCCCTGGTTACACTCTCTTAGGCTTTACTCTTTTTAATTCCTTGTATAAATATGTACAAAAATATAAACGATGTATATTTAATATGGAATTTGGAATTTTTAATCCCCGCAAGAGATAGCCCCCTTATTTTTTACTTTCCAGCTGTTTATTTATTCATTTATCCTCCTCTCCTGTCGAATCATTTAGTTGTCACAAGTAAACAAAATTGTCTTGACATAAGTGAAAATTAAAAAATATCATGTAAATTAAAAGTTAAAATCTTGTGCTAGACGCGTTCGTAAATAAGACGTTTTTTCAAGTGATGTACCATCCTCCAAATGAGGAAAGAGAATGTCATGCGGAAAACCCAAATAAAAAGCAATGTGCAGTGTGTGATTCATCCATTCCCGAGTTTTATCAGCTAAATGTCATATTAAATGTTGCCACAAATAAAATAACATTGAATTTCGTTCCTAAAGTGCCAGTTATTAAAAATTACATTGAAGAATACATAAACCAGTCCACGCAAAGGAAACAGAGCTTAGTTTTTGTTAACGATAAAGTTTCAATATCCTCGTACATTCAAGACATAACCGATAGCTTAACGCAGTTTATTCTCGACAAAATGCACGGAGATAGCAAGCCTGAAAAAAAAATTCGAGAACACTCAAAGTCTAATCACGAGAAGTACCTGGAGAAAATTGAGGAAAAGGTGCTGCCAAAACTACCAGAAAAACCACCTTTTGGTGCCCAGGAATTCTTGCAGTACAATGCAATTGTGGAACAAGAAAATCCTCTGAAAGAAGTTAAAGTTGTGTACGAGCACCATTCAAGTTCCAACAAGGCAGAAAAGTCTAAACACAAAAAGAAACGAAAGAAGAACAACAGTTCAAATCATGGTATGCAAAAGCCAGCGCATAAAAAGAGTAAATCGTTGACAAAAGTGGAATCAGGTCGACATGAATCAAAGAAGAAAAAGCGAAAAAAAGACGAAGCTGCTTCGATGCCTGAAAAAAGTGAGTTGTCCGTTAATTCAATTTATAAACGTCGGGAGCGTCCCAAACATAAGCGCAAGTATAAAGAAACCTATGTACCGGCAGAGATAAACGATGATCAAAGTGAACATTTGATGCAGAGGAAACTTATGATGTCGAAGAATTTAAAACCGGAGCTTGAATCAGTATCGAAGGTGAAGTCCCATAATTCTTTCGATCCACCATTAAAAAAAAAATCTCATTCCGAAAGGAAGAAGAAGAAAAAGAAACATTTGGAGAAGGAAATATCGAATTTACAATGTCCTAATTTCCTTAACGGTAGTGCTATTAAAACAGATGATCAACAAGTGTATTTTGTAATGCTGTCTCATAATAAGAGGAGGGCAGGATGTGAACCGGGCCCTAGTGTTCCACCAGAGCCTGAACTTATAAATGCTGTAGAGCAAAATGAAGAAGTTATTTTAGAGAAGGCAACCAAATCTGTAGAAAACCCACATAAACATCAGAGTAGTTCAGGGAAACATTCGGAAAACGAAATCAAACACAGTGTAACATCGGAGAAGAAGGCCAAAAAGGAGATTCCACCTAACACACAGATCTATATAAGTCGTGAAAACTCCTTGGGCAAGGCAAATCAGACTGATGAAAACATTGTCACGCAAAAGTTAATAGAAGAGCATGAAAAGAATGAAATTGCTAAAAGAATTCGTGAGATAGAGGCGAGGAAGTTGCAAAAGCCGGTATTTCATAGCAGGCCACGTTCTCCGCATGTTTGCGGAAACTTTTATTCAAAAGAATATTCAGGTCAACAAATATTTAATGCAAAGGAGGTAGTCGTTGAGCCAATTCCTAAAAAGAAACACAGACATAAGAAAGGTGAGTTGGATAAGAAGTACTTCCTCAGACATAACGAAAGGAGTAAACATGTTGAAATATTTCATAACCACATGTATCCTAAAGATCTAATTTCAAAAGAAATTGTATACAAGGAAACGATTCCTAAGGAAAAGGTACATAGAGACGTAACTCCTAAAGAAATACTTAATAAAGATATGGTTAACAAAGAAATATTATCTAAAGAAATGCTAACTAAAGAAATGCTAACTAAAGAAATGCTAACCAAAGAAATGCTAACTAAAGAATTGTTACACGATGAAATACTGACTAAAAACGTAATGTCTAAAGAAACAAAAGCTAATGAAATTACGCATAAAGAGTCGAGGGAAAAGGAACCAAAGTCGTTTGTTACTAAAGAGATGATTCATTTACCCAGTCGCATGCCTAACAAAAGTTCTGAATATTTTGATATTAGGAATATAACGTTTATGAAAAACAAAGGTGTCCAGCCAAGCCTGCCTGAAGAATTCTTTTTGCCTCCTTCAATGCAGAAGAAAAAAAAGATGTTTCCGATACCAAGCCCTTTCGAATTTGAACGACGATCTCCACCTAGACGGGAGTTGAGTTTTACCCAATTAAATTTGGCACCAGTGGCTTCATTGTACAAGACGTGCTCACATAAAAATAGTGCTTATTCACATCATAGTTTGTTGAAAGGAGAATTGTCTCCTATTCCGGAGCACCGAGGACATGACAGACCCGAAAGACACAAGAAGAAGAGCATTAGGACGAAAAGCAACGACAAGAAGTCTTCCATTTCAGAGTTGGTGACAAAGAAGGAAAAGAATAAATTGAAGAATACTTTCAAGAATTTTGTGGATAACGTGAATAGGAAAAGGATGCACCATAGCAAAAAGAAGGTTGTTTCTACAGATCGTCTTATTGAGATTTCTACTAAAGCTTTGGATGAAGACGGGACCACAAAAATAGGTTTGTATGATTTTTCTAAATATTTAAATCATTAATCACTTCTTTTTTCTGTCGTTTATATGGATCGAAGTTAGTTTCAAGATATTTACTATTATTTTTTTGTTGGTTAACAACTTACATCAAAAATTTGAAGTATTTTTCGACAGATCTTTAAACTCTAAGTAAATTTTAGTTAAACGTCTAGATCGAAAAAAAAATTGTTGTAGCCCCGACTTTTCGCGAAAAATTAGGCTCGTTCCTATTTTTAATATATAAAGATTTGTATCAGTAGATCCGTTGAAAGTTCTTTCTTCCCACTAAAATTAATTGTTAAAGTTCTAAAAATCAAATTTTGCTAATGTGTTCAAATAGTTGAAAGTCTTTCTTGGGTACTTCATTGTCTGAAATTAGGGTGGCCATAAATGTTCATTGTTCATTGGCAATTATCTCATTTCTTTAAAAACCCCGTATGTTTGTGAATCAAGCTTTTGTTTTTAATGATTTTAAATTTACCACTGTGATTTTAAATTTACCGTCGTAAATTTAAATTATTTCAAAGTTTTCTCTCAACAATTCTTCACCAGACCATTGACATAACAACATTCTACTAAGATTTGATCTACTTTATAATCTATATAATTTCTATAAAATCAGGTTTCACAGTGGAAGGCATAGAACCCCCCAAAAAGCTAATTCTCTTGGACGGAGTCAAGAAATCCGATAGCCTCTCCAAACCGCAGTTAGAAGAGAAGCTCAAAAGGTTGCACATGACCTATTTTCCAATTATTCAAATCATCTCAGTAGAAGACAGTGAATGTGGTACCACAGACAGCACGAAAGAGACGTCAACAGATTTACAAAGTGGTTCTCAGGTTGTCAATAAAAAATCATCGTATAGCGCTTTTGCAGAGATGCTCGATAATCGAGTGGGCGTAGTGCAGGAGGAAGAAAATTCGGAAGGCGAACACGAAGTGTTTTTTCGTGATAAAAGGCATAGCAACCAGGCTAAAGCGAGTGACAAAAACAACAATGCGAAAAAGCCAAAGCAGCCAAAGAATGGGGAGGTAAGCGATGGCTTGGGAAACAGTTCAGACCTGAACTCTACCCGTAAACCTAACGTCACCTACAAAGTTCCCAAAAAGAAGAATACATATAAACTCAAGGAAAACAAATCTAAAATTGTCGATGTGTTGTATGATGGCAAAAATAAGTATGGGAAGGAATCAATACCGAGTGAGGAAACCATCAAAGTCAAAAGCATTGAACCTGATGTTATTGTTAAGGCATTGGCCAATTCAACTGAAACTAAAAAGAAATGCGGAAAAAAGTTATCGAGGATTCCTAGGTTGAAGCAAACTACTCTTAAAGCAGAACCTGTGAATAATGTAGAAACATTAATTAAGTTTCCGAATACGAAAGTTACACATGCTGTACACAAGTCTGCAACACCTAAATATCACAAGGAAAAGACTGTAAATCGACAAACATTTAATGTAATTCCTCAAATATTTACCGGAATTCCACATTATACTAAAATTGCATCACCTAACAAACCACTAATTAATAACAAGCCTGGTCCAGAAATTAAGGTAGAAAATATCATAAAACTGAATCGAAATGATTCGGGAATCCTTTTATGCAGAACTTCTTACAACCAAGCCCAAATAAAGCCGTTTAAAGAAGAGAGTAATTTCTCTGGAGTTCAGAATAAAACCGAAAGATCAATTTCACCAAAACCTTTGGAACGCAACTCTAAGCGCTCACCGAGGACACAATACTTTTTAAGACGGTTCTTGCAGAGTTTGGGGGAAGATGAGGGAGTGAATGCTTCGAAATTAGAAGTATCGATAAACAACATCCTGAACAAAGAATACTCTACGAGTCAAATTCCGAAATGTAGTTTTTCCCTAATAGACGAAAACCAGACAGCCAGGAACAAAAAATTAATCAACGAATGTTTGCTGAAGAAGACGAACAGCAGTCGCTCCATCCTAGAGAGTAAGCATAAAGAAAATTTATCGCGGTCTAGTTCGAGCATGATGAACATTTTCACGTTTCAACACAGCAATACCACCTCTGAGTCAAAATTGTTCATGTATGCTAGTTCAAATTGCAGCGATGGAAGAGATTACTTTAAACCGCAAGACGAATCGCCATTTCGATACGTCGTTCGAAAGCCTGGGGAATCAGAGTTAATAAGCTTGCAAGTTCCCCAAGCTTTCCGGGAAAGCCCCTTCAAGAGCAAACGTGTCGACCCTCAAAGCAAAACTGCGGCGGGGCCTGCTCCTCCACCGGGATCCCCTGGTGGGGGTAAAGGTCCCCAGCCAACACCGAAGAAGAAGAAGAAGCAGGAGGAAAATCTAGGCCATCCTGGTTTGAGAGATAGGGGCGGATATGAGGGAGGGAACGAGCCTGGTGTGTCCAATTACGGAGGGCTCGCTTGTTACATCTGTAAAAAGTTAATATGTTGCTGTAAGAAGGATAAACTTACTGAAGACGAGGATGACAAGTATCAAAAGGATAAGCAGTCCGCTAAGACACAACCAAAAACTGCAGGTATGTTCCATTTGTACATTTTCTAGTAGTAATAGAGTAGCATAGAAGTAGAAGTAGGGTTTATTGGTGCAATGAAATAATTTATGTATCATTAGTATCGTACTATTCTTGACTGATTTTAATACGAACTCAGAGAGCAAACGATTTTATCCTGTATGACATCTTCAGGCTTGTATAAAAGATTTAACCAAATATTCATGTTTACAATTCATGTGTACGGAAAAATAGTCATTTTGGTAACTGTTAATATGAATCTGGGTTGAAAAATTTTATTTTAAGAGAAAGATGTTAATAAAATGATAATTATCTTGTATTTACTAAATTTCAGATAAGCTTTTCTTATATTAGGTTGCTAGTTATCTCTGGTGCTAGTGATTTTATTATAGAAATAGAGTGCATAATGGAAGAAAATTTCAAATTGAACACAGGGCAGGACAGGAAAGATAAAATTGTATATTAAAATTTCTCTTACTGTTTCAGATAACTTAAGTTTATTACCTATGTTGCTTTTATGTTTTAATCGGATATTTTCAGTGTTGAATTTATAACTATTACGATGTACGTATATGTTTGTGTGGCTTGTATGTGCCCTTTAAATTTAGTCCCAATAGTAGAGTAACTACTAATCTTCCCCAGGTACTGTCACTTTTGCCAAGAAGGTTAGTTTATCATGGCATTTTTTCTTACATTTACAAAATTTATAGATGATATATATGCATTGAAAATCTTTGATGATTTGTTGAAGTTATAGTTCTAAATAGGAATTGAGTTTAGGTTGGAATTGGGGGGAAGGGTCTATGAAAACTATTGATAAATAGAGAAATTCTTGGACCATTTAATATGGAAGAAATTTTGTTTCAAAGTTGTATAGATCATTTTTAAATTGTTTTTATTGGATGCATTGAAGTGTGTTTTATCTATTTTGTTGTTGATAATATTTATCATTTCATTTCTGGGGTTATTAGTACATAGATTTATAATGTGATATGAAAGCATTTGTGTATTGTACTTAATAATTTATTTTGCGTTGTCTTTTTGCTAATAACTTGAAACAATTTGTAAACGATTGAAAACTGTTTGAGTGCTTCACAGCTCTCTTAAACAGCCTTCGATTTGATTTTGATTTCATTAAATTTAAAAAAAAATCAGATATTCGTTACATTTGTGGTGGTTTAGCTATAGTATTTTATTTACATTTGTAATCATGATTATAATTTTTTAAAAGGAAACCATGAAATGGGAAAGATTTATTCTTTCAGATGCAGGAATGTGTACCAAAAATGTTAGATTTAATATGAAGTGGGACTGTTTTAACTTAAGAATTAATGCTGCACTAAATCAGATACAAAAAGAACAGTATAGACATATAACGCAGTCCTGGATGACAAAAATCAATGTTCAATAAGTAATAAGAAACCTCATAAATGTTAAAAAACAAAAAGTATGGTTTTCGCAATACATGCCCATTTGGTACTCTTTGGACTCCCAAAATTTCCATAACAATTGGTTTTTAAAAATGATAAAACAAGGTAAGACTAGTAGTTCTCTAAACACCACTGCAAATGTAACAATATACAATGGCCTGCAAAATTAAGGGACCACCTACGAGCGGACAAAAATTTTCGAGACTTTGTGACAGAGCAACATGACCATGTTATGCACATCACAATAAACGAAAAACTCTGTACTTTTTGGTGTCTTAAGTTTCTATTTCTTAAGGAAAACCTCTATTCCGCATGGGAAACGAAAGACCAAAATTTTTCCGCAATATTTTCAAATTATAAGTGTGCTTGCTCATGGGCGTCAATGATTTTTTCTGATTAATTTCTTCAATTGCGTCTTGAAGTGTGAACTTTTCTCTATGTATATGGTTTGGAGAGTCCATAAGGAGATGGTAACTGTCAAAATGAGACTCTTAGTCCATAGGAATTATTTATTGCTTGTGCGTTACCGGTTTTGTACAGGTTCACTGTGCTTCATCGGACTCTACAAAAAACAACGTTAACATTAGTTTGAGAACAGCGAGCAATCGTGCAGAGGAGCAGGAAGCAGAATGTATGATAGACATGATAAAATTTAAGAAGAAAGTACTCTGACTTATTATTTTATCTAGAACATCTTGACCTGGGATTACCTTCAATAACAAAGAGGAGAAGGTTTACCTTTGTCAATTGTATTTAAAATTTTGGCAAGATTCTTGCCTTGAAAGACTCTTTCAACCGAATCCTCACACCGGCCCTCATTGCATTTAAAATTTTTAGCTTCTTAGGCTGGTTATGAAGGAGGTTCATCTTTTAAAACGCAGGGATACAAGGAAAACATTTTTTGATCGACTTAAAATTTTGCACATGTTTTACTGATAGTTTATGCTTATAGCAAGCGTAAACATCACAATATTAAAATCCATGCCCTCGATGTGACCACAGTTTTCATACGATCCGGCAAATTGCTGAAGGTCATTTTTGAACAAAATTAACTTAATGAAAAAGTCGAGATATGAAAAAATGCATTCAATATCATTGGAAAGAATGTCCTAAGATTTCTTATGCTGTAGACTCAATGTATATTGTTATTATCTACCAGAAGTTTCAACTGTCAAAAGTCAAAGATGTAATTTTTTTCTTTGATTTAATAGGTTAGTTAAAAATTGTCGCAGGAAAATGAATTAAAGTATAGTACATACAGATAAGTTCATCCTACAAGATGTAATTGGAGAAATCAATCAGAAAAAATTATTATGGCCCGTGGACATGTTTAAAATTTGAAAATTTTTCCTCAAAAGACTTTTTCCTTTAAAATGGTAAGCATTTTTGAATGGGCATTCTACTTTGAGTTACAGTCTTGCAAATGACCGAAATTTTTGCTCACACGTAGTTGTTCCCTTAATTTTGTAGGCCAGTGTATTTAATCTACGGATTCAGCACCTTTCTAAATAGGTGAAAACATGTTCTTCCCTCTTTCACAGCACCTATCAGTATAATAAAACCAGTTGGATTTCCGAAGATCTCGAAAAAACCAGTAGAAGCAACATTCGCCAAATGTAGTCCTATGTACCCCTCTGACCTCTCTTCCTACAGCAGCGACTTTCTTCCACATATGCAAGGATTGGGACACGTCTACCAAACATTTGTTGTTCTTACCGATCAAAAAGGGGAAACCAGCACTCTTCCCCTTTCGATCACTCAAAGCGGAATCAACCTCCAACCGAAAAAATCCATAGACTCGGACCCTCCAAAATCCACCTCTTTAACCTCTGTTTCAAAACGTCAAGACAAAGGGAAGCTGGTGCGAAAAGGTTTCAGTCGCACAGACACAAGTACTTCAGAAACCGACCTGGACTATTACAAGAAGAAAAAAGTAAAATCCAGAAGGCGGTGCTCGTTTGAACAAAGTTTTCCTACACCTAAAGTAACCAAAAATGTGACACAACAAAAAGCATCTACTTCTTCGACCAGCAGTGTCCCCACAGTTATAGAAAAAGACGAACCTGCTAAAGTTGACCAAACTCCAATGCCTGAAGTGAGGCACCAGCGCAAAACTTGTGACGTCGAATGTCAATCTGTTTTTGATGTCGCTTGCCAATCAAACGAATCGTCATTCGTCCAGCTGCCAGATCACAGTGCCATAGCAATCAATTCTCTAAAACATTCCAAGGCTGGTTCCTTAAATACCGAAAGACTAAGCTCTGACTGTATCGAGTCACCATTTTTCCTGCACCGAAAACCAAAGATGTTGGAAAATTTAGGCATTAAAAGTGCACACAGTCGAAATAGCACAAAATCAGAAAATACTTCCGTAGGTAAGCCAGAACCCGAGGCGTATAGTGCTGATAGTTTGAACTCATTGGAACAAGCTCAAGAAATTGTCCCAGTGAAGAATAACAACTTGGAACTCAGAGAAGAGCGAAACATGACTAGTTTTCGAATTTTGTCTGAAGCGCCTGTTACAACATATTTAGTCTATAACAGTAGGATCGAAGCCACCAGCCCCTACAAGAACTACAAGAAATCAAACAACTCCGATCTTATGACAATTCCGTGTACAAGCACAGCTTCGAGACAAACCCACATGTCGGAAGAAAGCGGCTATGAAAGTAATTATACAAGAAAACCTCTCAACAGTGAATTAAAGAAAAATGGTGGCCTCTTGGAGTTGTTTAAGAAAACTCGAAAGAAGTCAACCTTCTATGCGTTGCGTCATCGCAACTCAGCTACACAAAGGCAGCATGAAACAGATATTTGTAATAACTCGCAACCTCTCAATGAAGATGGTAAGAATCGAGTACACAAGATAGAAAGCTTCAACAACATGTTGAAACAATTTTTTAATAACTTCAACGTTCTCGTCCAGGCAGACCCGTTGAAAAGTGAATGTAATCAAAGCACCTGCCCTTATAGGAAATATTCAGATTATTGTGAATTAGAAGTGGGTGCAAAAGAAAGCGGGGAGAAGTCAATACAAGACATAGAAGTGCATAAACCTTCTTTGTTGCAAAAGTTGTACAAAGACAGGAAGAATAAAAATATAAATGAACAGAAAAATAAAACAAACAAAAACATTCCGGAGTCGAAAGTGAAATTTATTGAGTCGTTTTCGGACTTCAAAGCTGCTTTAATAAAAATTCCAAAATATGTAGATGACAAGAAATGTAAATGTAAATATAGAAGTGCTACAGAGGATACGACTGCTTCGAGCGCTTTTGACAGTGAAGAACCAACAAGTAATGGAGGATCAAGCAAAGAAAGGAAAAGTAGCAAGAGAGAAAAAAGTGAAGATAGAAGTAATTGTATAGATAAATGTAGTAAATATAAGAGGGAAAAAAGTAAAGATGGAAGTAATTGCATAGATAAATGTAGTAAATATAAGGTTGCTAAAAACTCTTTAATAGGGAAAAAGGGGAAAGGTGGAAAATCTAACGAAGAACGAAGTAGTATAGATGGAAAAAGCAAAGAAGAAGATGATGATAGAAATAACTTAAATGAAAGAAATGAGGATAGTAAATACAAAAACGGAAAAAGTAAAGGTGTAAATGGAAGGAAGGGAAGTCCTAAAGGTGCCGACAGGGAAGAGGAAGAAGATAACGGTAGTTACAATAATCACCAGAAAAGCGGAGAAGACAGTTACAGGGGAACAGGTATAGATAGAAAAAGCTATGAAGGAAAGTACAACGGCAGAAAAAGCAGAGAAGGAAGTTATGATGGAAGAAACGTGGATGAAGTAAGGGAAAGTGGAAATTACGAAGATGGAAAAAACAAGGGTGAGGGAAGGAGAAGAGGAAGTTATAAAGCTACTGATGGAGATGAAACGAATTATGAAGGAAATAACAATAAAAGCAACCGTGGAGGAGGAAGTTACAATGAAAGAAATTGGGATGAAACTAGTGAAGATGGAAATTATCAAAAACAGGTCAACAATGGTCAAAGAAGGAGCACAGGGAGTTACAGAGGAACAAGTACGGATGGAAAAAACAATGGACGAGATAATAATCAGAGAAAAAGTGGGCAAGGAAATTATACTGAAAGAAACAGTGATTATACAAGAGATGATGGAAAGAAGTCCAGCGAGGAAGGGAAAAAAGATAATTATAGGCGAACCAGCAGGGAACGAGGAAGCGACAATTCAAGAAGAAGTAGAGATGGAAGTTATAATGAACGGGACATGGATGAAGAGGGAACTTATCAAGAAGGAAAGAAAGGTGTTGGGGAAAGAAAAGAAAAAGAAAAGAAGTACAGTGAGGAAATTGAAAATGGTGATTATAGGTTATCAAGCATGGAAGGAGAAAATGATAGAGAAAGCTATAAAAGTAGAGATGGAAGTTATAGTGAAAGGGACACGGATGAAAAAGGAACCAATCAAGGAGGAAAAAGCAATGTAGACAGAAGGAAACAAGGAACAAATGGGGAAGATAATTATAATCGAAGAAGTAGAGAAGGAAGTTATGATGATAGAGAATTGGACCAAATAAATGAGAATGGAAAACATCAAACAGAAATGAGGAATGGCCAAAATAGGAGAAAAGGAAGTAGCATGGAGGAAAGAAATGGAGAAGAAAATTTCCCATCACGAAAAAGCACAGAAGAGAAAAGGAGAAGCGGAAGTTACAGCAGAAGGGATATGGATGAAGAAAATGAACAAGAAGAAACAGGCAATTATGATAACATTGCAGACTCTGAAGGTAGAAAGTCAACTGACAAATATTCAAAGGGAAGTACACAAGATGCGAAGCAAAGTACTTCTCCAAGAAATTCAAGGAATCCAGAACGCAGTCGCAAAGAAGGTAAGCATAATCAATAATTTACTAATAATATAAATATTTTAGTTTATTTAGTTTACAGCAGTTCTATTCCTGGTTTAACTGAGAGTACAGCGTATAATTTATCTTCAGTATTTCAACAAGAACGAATGTTGAGTGAAGCAGTGCAACTAAATTTATTCAGTAATTTTTCTTTGGAAGACATAAGAGACAGGATTCAAAAGAAGAAAGCTGCAATCAGCAGGCACGAAACCCAGGTAGTACCTGATGAATCAAAAATATCTGATAGAGTAGAAAAATCTGCTCCAACACAAGAACCTGATGAGCAAGTGTTAGATAAAGAACCAGCACCAGATAAAAAAAGTATATCTTTCCGAAAACGTGAAAATGAGGATCCGAAAAGACCCAGTTCTGATGCAAGACCTAGTAAATCTCATCATTCCGCTGTTGAGTTTGAACCTCAAGTTGAAGTTGAAATGTACGAGCCAAGTCAAAAGCCTCACCCAGATAAGAGTGAGGCAGGCAAAAAAACAGGTACGGCACTATTTTTCAAGGATTTGAAGGATGAAGATGATAATTGGAGAAAGAAATCATATAAATCTAGCACATTTTTTCAACCAATGAAATCTGAAGGTCAGTCATTTACACAACAGATTCTAAAACTTGCATTTAGTATTTTATAATGGATAACAATCATTAATATTTTAGAAGAAGAAGAGGACGAAGATGAAGGAGACCAAAGAGAAGCGAAGGTGGAAGATAAGAAGAAACAAAAGCCTGTTAGGCGCCTTTTTAGAAAGAAACCCAAGGTAGAAAGGAAGTTAGCAAAAGCTGCTAAAAAAGCACATATAGGGGTAGACCTCAGCGATAAAGAAGTTGAAGAATTGTACCAAAATGAAGGCTATAGAGGAAGCGATAAATCTATTGAACCAGTGTGCCAAAAATTTTTGGAAGCCATCCAAAATTTAATGCGAAGACCTGCGCAAGAATCTGATCGAAAAAAACCAAGGAGTAGTTCTTCCATGGATAAGCAAGATAGAGATATGGACAAAGGTAGTAAAGAAGATAAAGTAGGGGAAGCTTCGTCTTCAGACAGAATTGATGAAAAAGAAGAGAGTATTTCCAGTGTTGACAAGAAAAAAGATAAAAGCAAGAAGCAGAGGGAAAGAGAAAAGTCTTCCACCTCTTCCATAGGTAGCCGCACATCAAGTTCAAAACTAAAGAAACCTAAAAGGGATGGTTCTTCTTCGTCTTCTATGTATCAGCCCAGTAGGCTTTCTTCCAAAGAGAAAATAAAGAAACCAAAAATAAAAATGGAAAAATGTGATTGCTTAAAACACCCCGGTATTAGGACATATAAACAACAAATTGAAAACTGCAAAGCATATTATGAAAAGATCCGACTTGATGAAGAAGCACGAAAAAGAGGATATTTAAAACAGTATGTTGATTTTACTGAAATCCCATTATCTGTCCTGTTAGGAAAAAAAACTCCACCTCCAAAACCAGTGTATGCTGAGTATGCTGTCCAGACTACCGGATCTTTAGAAAAAGGAGCAGAAAAAGGAATAGAGAAGGGGCTCGATGGTGAATTGGATGAAATAGCAGAGGACAAGGAGAAACTTAAAGAAGAATTGCAGGAGGAAATAGAGGACAAACTGTTTTCTTCTATTATTCAGCTTGAAAAGTCAAAGATGGGTGTGCTCGAAGATGAAGAACCACAACCTGCAGAAGTGCCGGCAGGTGATAGTTTAATCCCAAAGAAGAAGGAGCCAGAGGTAATTGTGCTAAAAGAACCATCACTGAAAACACCAGAAGAATTCCAAGATAATCTTGAAGCAGTAATTAGTGACTATGAACAAGCAGAGGCGGATAGATACAAATTGAAAGTTTTTATTCCAGGATTATTAGATGGAATAGTAAACAGAGCTATGGACATAAGTGAAAATAAATCAAGGAGGGATACAAAGGAATACGTGCCCATTGAAGATCCCGAAGAAAGAAAGAAAGTCTTTGAAGAGATGAGAAAAGGATTAACGGACAAAGAAGTATTTGACCGAATTCTTGATTCTTATGAGAAAGAAGATCAAATATCGGATCGCTTGTCCAGTGACAAAGAGTTTTTCGTCGACCAATTGGGGCAGGTAAAAACTAAAGAGTCTGTTGAAGCGATTTCCAAGAGGCTGCCTTCTATTGATGAAGACAAGCAACTTGAGGCTGCCGAGTCTAAAGTTAGATTTGCAATGAAACCAGAAGACTTGATGCTTCTGGAAAAGAAACATTTACCTACAAGCACAGGTCCTTATGAGGTCGTTGATCCAGCTGAAATTGGCCGGTGCTTCACTAGAGGCTTCAGAACTGATAATATCGCTCTGTCGGGAGATCAATGTTTCGCATTTAACAAACAAGATAAGATTAAGGCTTCTAAGATGTCCATGGAAACCGAGTCGATAATTGATTTTTCCGAAAGGGACACGCCTTTAGATTTCTTGTTGGCCTTAGGGTTTATGGTTGATGAGGCAACAAATGCTTTGAAGGATGAGGATGTGGAACACAGGCTTCTCGCTGCTATAACTGAAGCAAGAGTTTGGATCAACCAGATTACAACCACGCAAGGAACACTTTTATATTTAGTGGCTTTGAAAGCAAAACCTCGAACAATGAGATACTTTTTACAACTCGTTGAAGCTATTATTAACAAGAGGATTAATAATGCTGTTAAACTCGACGGGTTCTTGAGAACTTTGGAGAAGATTGAGGATGGTGAAATCGGAATGATTAACATATTCGGATTGACTCACTTTGAAGATGAGGACAATGAAGAGAAGGTGGTCAAGAACCAATTGCGAGAAGTATTCATTTCTGTGTACAAGGTAGCCGAAAAGGAGGCTAACAAACGTGGAACCACATTATCTGTGGAAAGTCTACTTTTACTCCGAATTTTGGCTGCTAGATATAGAGCCGGGTTGCATCCGCATCTCGAACTTATAGCCAGCTATATTGGCAAAGGATTAATAGTAACAGATGTGCAGTTAGAGGGTAGGTTTCCATTGCTCTTTATCTGAAAATCATTACTTAAGCTTTCTTTGAAATTAATTGGTTTATTGCTTTCAGCTGCTATGATATTCTTATCGAGATTGGACACCGTAGACGTGAAGATAAAAGAATTTGAGAAGTATTGTGGCATCAGCTTGGTTACAGCCAGTCAGACTCAGCGGACGCCTACGAGTCCTCATCGTGAGTTAAGTACAAAAAAGAATTCAAATTAGTTGTGCCCATAATTTGAACAGAATGTATTTTGTTAATAGTATTAATTACATGGCAAATGTGTTGTTTCTATCAGATTGAGTTTTATGCTACAGCTTATTTTGTTTTCGTTTTATGAATTGCACAATTATAACTACATTAAACCAAAGTAAATTTTTCAAAATAATTAAAAGTATGATGGTGAAAAAAGGATCAAAATTTGAAAGAAATGTAATTCCAATTTTACTTGTTTTTAATAACAAAGTTGAAAACACAAATTGGAAATTATATAAGTACATATTACTTTTTATATGCATTATCACTTTGTCATTATCATACTATAACATCACACTCCATGGTGTTACATCACTATCAACGGGTTCAATCTGAAAAATAAGTATGCGTTATTTAGCAATCTGTTTGGAAAAAAGTATTACAAACCTTGCTTATTAGAAAGTCACCACAAGCCATCCTTATATTATCCGGACTCACAGGAGCATTTAAGATAAAATAGCAGTCAGCTCCCGCATCTTTTCTCGCAAAATTTAATGCATCCCTTATAGAAAATAATACAGAACTGCCTAAAAATACCGAAGAACTTGCGACATTCCCACCATTATTCTTTGAATTGTCATTTTCTATATTACAATTATTAGCTTGTCCAACGTCAGGTTTAACTAATGAAACATTAAAATTTAATGGTGCATCCATGAGACCGGGAAGTTTGTACATTCCGGGTCCAGTTGAATACAAATTTCCCCTTGATAAGTAAATCACTTCCTCCATGCAAAATTGGCCATAACCTTGAACAAAGGCACTTGAGATTGTTGCTATGTCTATAGAAGGGTTAAGGCTGTTTCCTAAATCTAAGACAAGGTCGGTTCTTAAAATCTGATGATCTCCTGTGAGGCAATCGATTTTAACTTCGCTTATAGCTGCTCCACAAACATAATAAAGAAATGGGTTTCCTTCACTTGTTTTCCAATTAAAATCGGACGATTGAGAAATTTCATTAGCGCCAATAGCTACAAGTTGCTCGCCACTGCTCAAAGCTTTCTTAATCAAATCTTTCCAATTCTGTGCAATTGAATCATTTTGTCCATCTTCTGTAGAACAATCGGATTTGTATTTCTGCAACTTTAGTTTGATTGCCTCGCAAGCTTGTGTTAGTGCAGGTCCTAATAAATCTACTCCAATATCAGATGAATATGTAGCAGGAATGACCATTTTATCTGATGATGTAATACTGAAGAAGGTTGTTGGAATTTCCAAAATTCTACTAGCTAATTTAATCAATTTGGTGGAAGTACCGTCCTGTGCGGAATTCCCAAGCCCGTGGGTGATGAGAACTGAACCATCCGTATTAACCAAAATAGAAATAATTAATTCCTTCAAATTAGGGAAACCAACTCCAAACATTGTTGGCACCACACTCATGCCCTTCTTTTTCCAACGGTTCTCTGCATTAAAAGCATTAACTTGCTTCTTTCTGTTGTCGTAGTCAGATGATTTGATGCATTGGTCCAAACAATTTTTCAATGATGTGTTATGGAATGTGCCAACATCGTCTTTCCCTAAATTAATTTCTGTTACTTCCAATATGTCTTTTTTAAGATAATCAGCTATGTGTCGAATCACAGTTTCTATACAAAACATGACTTGTTTTACCCCTGACCCATCAAAACTCGTATTCGGGGGTAAGTTGGTTTTGCACATGTATCCTGATGCTTTATAGTTTGGAATGTTGTAGGCGTTTTGTATGTGGAGCAAAGCTCTTTCTAAAACCTGCAATTTATTTGGTAAGACGTGTAGATTAAACTGTTAAAATAATATTAATGTAATAAAGAAATATTTGAAAATTGTTTTACATGCCTTTTCGGTTAAATCGATTGATCGCCCAGCATTTAAATAAAATTCCAACTCGTAAGCACAAATTTTGCCACAATCACTAAATCCTACTTTGTACTTCATTAAGCAAGGATGACTACCCCCAAACATAACTAAGTCTTCCCACCTATCGAGCATGCATCGAATTGGAATCCCCAGTTGCTTTGCTGCAATCGCTGCTGGGAAAACAATAAATAAAGGTTTAGTTATTTTTCCTCCAGCCCCACCTCCTATTCTTTTCACAGTTGTAATAATTTCCGCTTGAGGCATTTGCAGCACTTCTGCTACAGATTGCTAAAAGATAAATTAAAAAAAAACATTTTTAAACACTAATCATATTTTTTTAGTTTATCATATTTTTTACTCGACTTACACTTATATAACCAGGATTCTCACAGGAGCAAAATATTTCCAAATTATCTTTTTTAGTGGGATCAATTAAAACACATTGGGTTTCAAGGTAACAATGCTCTTGGCCTCCGACTCTACACTCTCCTTCGACAACATGTTTGCTTTTTGAGAAACCCTCATTCACATCACCTTTAACAATGGTCCTCGGTTTACAAACGAAAAAGGAGTTCTCCTTGATGGCATCTTCTGTTGTTAAAATAACCGGTTTTAAATCCTCGTATTCGACTTCAACCTTTTTAGCAGCTTCCTCAGCAATAAGCCTATCAGTTGCCAACACAGCTCCAATTATTTGTCCTTCACTGCTCACCATCTCAGCAGCAAAAATCTCTTCGCCATTAAATTCATTTTTTGTTTTATAAACATTTACAATATCACTAGCACTGATAAAGCTATGAACACCATTTATACTTAACGCATCCTCAGCTTTAATTGACTTTATTTTAGCGAAAGGTTTCGTACTTTTAACCAAAACCATCTGAAGCTCATTCTGTAACCTCGGTAAATCATCGACAAATAAAGCTTCTCCAGAAATTTGCATTAGATCATTCATTTCCACTACTGAACAATCATCCTCCCCCTCATTTTGAAATTCTTCAAAAGGCTGCCATTTAAAGCTATCTATACCACTAAGCTCTATCGCATCTACTTTACCACAAGATATTTCATTAGCAATAGCTAAAAAAGCCTTGTAAAAAAAGCTTGAAACTAACGTTTTTCTGCAGTTTACCATCCCACCAGGTGCATTAGGAGCTATAGGTAAATCTTCCTCCAATAATTTTAAACCTTTCTCGAACATCTCCTTATCCCATTTCATTCCAACTAAGCCTGCATTTGTTTTACTAGCCGTTACGGTCCTAGCCGCCATTCCACCAAACATAAACCTAATTTTCTCAATTTCCTCACTATTCGGCTTTAAGGAAACAAATATTGCTGTATTAAGAATTGATATGGAACTTGTCCTCCGCCTTGCTAGCTTGTAAGCACAAAAAAATTCATACTCTTTAGTGTATGGCAGCAAAATTGAGACGAGAATTTCGTTCTCCTCAATGACATTTGTTAAATATCCTGTGAAGAACGTTTCATCCATTGTAATAACCCGAGTTTTCTCTTTGCTGCGAATGTCCAGCTCGGCCCCTACTGCAGCTAAGGTCGAGTTTAAATCGGAAATTGGGGCACAGTTGATTATGTTCCCTGCTATAGAAGCGACGTTGCGAACCTGCTTGCAAGCAAAATGAGGAAACATTTTAATTAGGTGCCTAAAAATACGTGTCTTAAATTCAGGGTGGGTATCGATTTGGCTTTTGAGAAACGTTTCCATCTCGTTCAATGTAACGGAGGCTCCGAATTTAATGCCTTCTTCTGTTACCGTAATTTCGTTCAATTCTGGTATTTTCACGGAATGAATCAGAATTGGGTACTTAATCCCGGCGAATTTTTTATAAATGCCTATTTCACTGTTACCTACGATTATTCTAGCTTCAGGATGTTTGTGTTTTAGTTCCAATACATCCTGTAAAGTTTGAAACCTATACCAAGTAGATGTGTTGCTTTTAAATAGGAGAATTTCTCTGTCGTAACAGTCATTTGATTTAAGCTCTGGGGGAAATATCGGTTCTTGGGAAGTATCGCAAGGTGTATATTTTGTATTTGTTTCTAATTTCGGAGAGTTATCGTCTTGTAATAAGCAACAGACTTTTTTAGAACAAGAGGTATTACCCACTTGTTTGTGTTCGTCTTTTTTCTCTTCATTCTGTTGCAAATATGGTCTAAAACAATTCACGATTGATCGATAGCCGGTGCATCTGCACAAATTCGTTTGAAAAGCAATCTCGAATTCTTTCATAGTGGGCTTTGGGGAATTTCTAAGTAACGTGTATAAGGACATTATGGCCCCGGGTGCGCAAAAGCCACACAAAGATCCCCGGGATTTTGCAAATTTTTCTTGCAAAGGATGTAGGCGGGTTTTCGTGCTTCCTATTCCTTCTATGGTTGTGATTGCCAAGCCATGTAATGAACATATTGGGACTAAGCAGGCCACCACTGCAAAGTGTCTGAACGTATCGGATGTTAAGGGTTTAATACATTTTCAAAATGTAGTTTTGTTTAATTTTGTTTGTTTTTTATTGTCATCTGTTGAAAAAGGATACTCTATTTTATCTAAAGCTCGGTCATATCTTGATACCATGACTGTGCATGAACCACATCCTCCTTCGGCACATCCTAATTTTGTTCCGATTAATTGTACTATTAATTCGTTAAGGATTTTTCTTTAAGATTAGTAAAAAAGTTTATTTGTTAAATCGCTTATGTCTGCAAAATAAGGATAATGACTTGATATAAGAAATAATAATAATAATAATAGTCAAATTAAAATGAAGTGTCAAATTTGAAGTATGGGAATTGTTATTTAAATATTTTAAAAAAATTAAGCTTAATTATTAAGTGAGGAATGTAAGTAGTTTTATGATTAAAAAAAGATGTTAAAATCAAGGATACATTTTGTCCTTAAGTAATATAGTAAAGTCCATTCTGGATCAACGTTGCTCTCTGTGACCTAAAACATATATTAGATAAATAAGATTTACCCTTATGTGGTATTACCACTGGTATTACTTATGTGGTATTGCTTATGTGGTATTACTTATGTGGTATTGCTTATGTGGTATTACTTATGTGGTATTATTACTTATGTGGTATTAGGTAAAATATAAAAACGTATTTATAATATCTTCCCAGAAAATAGAATAATTCTTACCTTTTTTCCATTTACGAAGAATACTAATGATGAGTTTTCACACATGTTGAAATATTTGTTGATTTATATAAAATCGAGTGAAAATTGAAGTGCTCGATAAAATGAGTGAAGTAATCGCAGAGCAATAATCCACTTTTCTGTACACGTCATTCACACAAACAACCAGGTCAGGCTTCAGTTAGTGCTAATTTGCTTATTTTGTTACTAAGAATAACTGGGGTTCAAATTATACTTTGTGTATGTATATCACATTTTACACATTATTGCTTCCTTTTGTATTTTTTTGCCTTAATAAAATGTAGTCGCATGAAACTTTGTAGCATTAAAATTTGTTGTATTAAAATTTTACATATTAAAATTTATCGTATTAAAATTTTACATATTGAAATTTGTCGTATTAAAATTTTTTTTTATTAAAATTTCGTTGTATTGAAATTTTATCGTACTGAAATTTTATCGAATTATAAAACATATTAAATTTGTTACGTTATAAAAAATAATTGTATGCATATTCGGGTATTATATTGCCTTTAAGAATCGTAGAGTTAAACCAAGTTGAAAGTTTAGCTGAAAGCTTTATAGACACATTTGAGACTCCACTCATTATTTCTACATGATTTAAATAAATATTCATATAAATAACTGGAAAAACAATCTCACCGGTATGTTGCGCAAGTTACTGAGGTTATGTTTAGAGGTGAAAAACTTAATTTCCCAGCATTTCCACTGAGGGAAAATGGGCGCGAAAATTTGAATTGATATTTAAAATTAGAATATTTGTAAGGTGTAGTAAAGTATTATGTAATTGTAAACATAATTATTGTTACCTACTTGTGTTTATTGATTCTTTAGGGAGTATTCATGTGCTTGCCATTCTTTTTTTGGTACATGGCTCGAGCATTTTGTCAAGAAATTTTCGTTTTCATTTTATTCTATTTCCTTGCTACATGCTTCTTGAAGCGAAGGAAATTTTTGAAATCATAGGAACCATTTTTGAAATTTTATAGTATTAGATTCCAGGATTTTTAGATTTTTATTAATTATTAACTAATTTATGTTAAACAATACCCATTAAAGTTTTATATGCAGTAGGCTATAATAGATCTGGAGATCTAAATACATAGATACTTATTTATTTACAACTTTCATGTCGCCTTATACTTTTTGTCAATTGTAATTCAGAACATTTTAATTGAGAAAGTATTCTTTGCAATGTAGAAAATGTCAATTGCAAATCAGATCAAATAGGTATTAGCTAAACAAATGAATGTCAAATTGTTTATTAGTAGATCCATTAGAAGTGACATATGAGCATATTTAGTTAGTGTTACTTCCTTTAAACTAAAATAATTGTGCAATTTGTCGATTATTAGCAATAACACAAAAAAATCTTGCATTGAGATTGCAGTCGTATAGACATCTACAGGGTGTTCAGGTTAATATGTAACGCA
>JAWQRP010000071.1:0-45717 GCA_033557875.1 Quadriops clusia | reverse complement strand
CGCTTGTCGGCTGATATCGAAGGGTTGATTAGTACGCTCAGTTTATGAGATCTTGCTGATAACAGAGGGAGAAGCGTACCACCAAAGGCAGAGTTGATCCCTTTATTTTCGCTTTAATATCTCGTGCCTACGACGATGTATTGGAGTTAAAATTAAGGTGTCAACAAAGGCTTACGTACAAACGACATTATTTGCTAACATCAAAATTAGGGTTGTCTCATATTTAAATAAGCAAAACAAATCCAGAATAAACCAGGTAGGGCCTTTCCTTCCCAGACAGCCATCTGTGACTACAATTCGATACGTTTGGGGCCGGCCCCCTGCTGCTTGTTATTTCGGTCAAAGGCAAACATTAATTCTTGCGTGAAACTTTATATATTCGCGTTTAGATTTCTTAAGTTTTCTATTTGTATATTACCTGATTATAGGGATTAGTTAGCTCCATAAGTGTATTTTATGTTGACTTACTTGTGTCTTACAAAGTTTGTTAATCTCGCGACATATCCTTGTAATTCGTACATTGTTTGTATTTATTTTATGCCATTTGTCTCTATAGACGTCTTAAACCTGTATGTGTTTCAATTGTTCAATTTCCTTCACCCATAAACAGAGAGTTCGTTGCTAAAGCAAGAACCAATCATTCACCGAGCTGCGCTTAACGTAAAGAACCGGTTACTACATCTTCACTTCGTAATAAAGTCCTAACCCTTTTATTTGACGATCATGCCTAAAGCGACGATCATGTATTAATTAATTATAATTAATACAACAAAATCGGTCTCGTTACAATATAAATATATATATATATATTTATATATACATATAATGAGAGACATTGTGACAGACAATGAGAGACACTGTGACTGACATTGAGAGAGCAGGATAAATATTTTAAACAAAAAATGACCAGCGTTACACAAGGTTCATAAAATTTACCAAGGCACAATCCCCAAAATCGTCCCCTGCAACAAGACCAATTAATGTCGTATTCAAGGGCCGTTCGCAAAATCGAAAGTTAAATTAAAACTCGAGCGGCAGCGAGCCCGTAAGGACGAAATCGTCCTCTCGGACCCGATCGAGTCGAGTTGATTAAAGAAACCCGCCGGCGGCTGGAATTTCAAAGGGGATGCCGTCTCGAAACAGGGTTGTTTTAATAAGCAATCAACAAAAATTAAAGTGGCATCGATTCCGCCATCACGCCAAATTTGGGGGATGATTTATTTCGGCGCTCTTCTTTAAATTAATCTCCTTCCATGACATCGAGCTCAGACGGGGGCGTTCCTTAATTCTCTTCTCTCCGCCGCTGTATCTTTTTGTCCGGTCTCTTTTCCGGTAAACACATTAATAATTTATTGTTTTGGGGATGTTCCGCCGCTTGAGCATCGATTAATACGGTGAGTTACCCGCGAGTTACCACTCGGTGCATTTGATTAACAACGATTTTGCGCTCTACCAAATAGGATAATCCTCGAAGGAGGCGAAAAGAATAGGTGGCAAAGGGGCCGACTGTTAATGTTTATACACCTGAATACAAACTGCGAAATTGCCTACGTGGGACTGAGTTAATAGTATGTACCTTCCGGGCTTAAAAATTTGCCGAAAGCTTTCAGGCTATTTAATCCTTCTTAATGGCCGCTTAATATTTGCTGTAAAGCGAGCTTAATGCGTTAAATAAATAATCCTGCGTGCTATAAAAGTTTCACTTCGGCGTCTCACTTTTTTGTTAGAGCTTAGGGTTTTCGTTACAGCTTAGGTTTTTCGTTACAGCTTAGCTTTTTCTTCATACTTGAAAAAGTGAAATTTGAATTGGAAAAATCAGATTTTAATTGGAAAAATCAGATTTTAATTGGAAAAATCAGCGCTGACCGGGCGCGTCATATACCCTCCACCGAGTGGGCAAAGGGGCTCCGCAAACTGCTCTGCTATGAACTAGGTTCCTATTTCCCCCATTTACCTGTTTACCTAGGTGCAAGCCTTAAGACAACAGAGTCAAAGCGAAACTCAAAGGATAGACTTCCTTCTTGCAATACTGACTGACCTGTTTTAAGACATCTGCATGAATTAACGACAGGTAAAGTAATGTCCTTTTTATGTGGACCTGTGATCTTTGCCCATGTGTGAGGTCAATGATGAAGAGGCTAAAGGAGATCTGCAGGCTTTACTGTATCAGGTCAAATAATATCAACCACGGACTCGCAGACTATACTGTCTCGGGCTAAACTAAAAAAGGGAATCTGTAGGCAGCCAGGTTCACCAGAAATACAAAAGGCAAATAAAGGTGTTAATCAGTAGGGGGTCAGATTACCAAATCATAAAGCCAACAATTCTGAGGCTCTCATTACTAGCCCTCGCCTTATTGGCAGCGATTAATTCTCGTGATAAATTAGCTTACGACTTGGATTTCTGCGAACACAACGTAACACATGGGTCCTACCTACGATAGACGATCACAGGTAATTAATTAATTTCATTTCTTCGGCCAATTAAAATCAGGGATGATTATTTTAATCTCCCGCCATTCTTTATACTGAAATATTTCTGTAAGCTCCAGTTATCTACAAAATGCGTAAGCATACCTAGGAACGTTACAGTGGTGCCGTGACCAGAATAGAATATTTCCTTAATCCTGGATTCTCAAAATAAATTAAAAGATTCTCCGAGATTCTTCTCAACTTTTCGTCAGACACCCCCTCGGAACGTCACATTACTTTTAAAAAATCCGTTTCCTATTTTGCTTAAATCCAAATGATTATTTTAATCTCCCGCCATTTTTTATACTGAAATATTTCTTTAAGCTCCAGTTATCTACAAAATGTGTAAGCATACCCAGGAACGTTACAGTGGTGCCGTGACCAGGATAGAATATTTCCTTAATCCTGGATTCTCAAAATAAATTAAGAGATTCTCCGAGATCCTTCTTAACTTTTCGACAGACACCCCCTCGGAACGTCACATTACTTTTAAAAAATCCGTTTCCTATTTTGCTTAAATCCAAAGTAATGATTATTCTGTATTCTCTTTGAATTTTTTTTTAATAAAGTGAAAGGACAAATCGATTTAAATGTCCGTTGTGCATTTAGAAACCAATTTATTTAATAAAACACCCACCGAGGCGGCTGCTTTTTATTTATATCCTAATTGAATGGCCGAAATCCGCTGTCCGGCGAAAGGGAACAAAGCGGACTCTTCGTTAACTTCATCGGATTGATATCTGATGAGAGTCACTGTTACACCTTTCATTATCCGGCCGCTTTCAATCTGCTGTGTTTTCGCGTGTTGTTTTATACGAATTTTTCCGGTCAGTAATTGAATCCTTGTCAGGATGTCTTGTGTATCCTGTAGCGTTTGCAATTTTGGTTATTTAGGAACGGTGCCTGAATTAATTTTTGGGGAATTTATAAGATTGTATAAAATAATAACAAATCAAATAATAATAAATGCAAATAATAATAAATGCAGCACTCCCGACAATTTTTAATCACCAAAGTTCGTCTTCAGGACCTCTCAGCCATAAATCACCCCCAAAGGATTATTCGAACATTTATTTGTCACTGTCACGAGGGTAAATGATAGGTGTCAAATGGAATAAAGGAAACAGTAAAAATGGAATAGCGAATTCATCGAGCGCAAGTGGGGCAGCGCCCTCGAAATGTTTTGTTTTATTTTCTCCGGAAAGAAAGGTAAACAGAAGCCGCAAGCGGAAATCAGGACGAGGAGAGGCATCGCATAAGCCTAATAGTTTCTAATGGGCGTCTGCGTACTTTATGGCGATACTTTCCGACTTGAGGGCGAGCCGAAAGCGCCTTATTTCCGCCGCTGTTTCTGCAAGATATATATGTTATTTATGCCCCATTTGGGCTTTACGATCCTTTAACTAAAAACTGCAATAAGGCCGGAGGCAAAATCGGCGGAATGCTCCCTAATAACTACAAAAAGTCGGCCTGGAAAAAACTCGACACGTTAGCTACATCAATTCGGCCTATAAAATTCTTATCCTTGCCAGATACGGAAGGTCCTTGGAACAAACAACGCTTTGAGTGGATTATGTACGTACAAGGATCTGCTGTCTTGTGCGGTTTGTACCTTTTTCGGGATATTATGCTGGTTTTGTAATTGTGTGTGTTGTCGTTTTGTATCGTCACTTTTTTTCGTTTCAAGATTTTCGTTTTAAGGTTTTTGGTTATAAGGTTTTTGGTTTTAAGGTTTTTGGTTTTAAGGTTTTTGGTTTTAAGGTTTTTGGTTTTAAGGTTTTTGGTTTTAAGGTTTTTGGTTTTAAGGTTTTTAGTTTTAAGGTTTTTGGTTTTACGTTTTTTATTTTAAATTTTGTTCTACGATTTTTTTTTAAACTTCTTTAGTTTCTCCACTTTGTCTGAGGTTGCTGGATCTCACGCCCGAAATGGACGCCATTTATTTGTGTAATAGTGCTCAGTTGTTTCGCTAATGCCCGGGAATCATTCCGAAAAGTGTCTTCCTAATTAATTTCCTGCTGTTCTTGCTTCCGTCGTCGCGCAGCTTTCCTCAAAAAGCAATTTTAATTAAAGTAATGCCTCGCTGGATTTCATTAATTTTATGTACGGGCTTCCTTCCGCACATTAAATTATATAAAAATTAATAATTTTTGTTGTTTCGGCGCGTTGGATTTGCTACGTTTCACCGAGAAAGGAACACAACGAAATTAAAAAAAAAATTGGAGTTATAAGTGGAGGAAATGTGTACGAGTAATAAAACTGAAATTTACATAGATAAGAATAATAATTTATGGTCGTAGATTATAGTACAGTGAAACTTCGATTTATCGTTTTCGCACTTTGCACTCGTGCAAGGTGTTGTCTTGCACATTCGCCCTGTTCCTTCGTCTTTGGCTGAATGATAAGAGAATATGCAAAGATCCCACCTTGTGCCAACATAACTGTATTTATTTCTCCCTGATTGTGCTCCAATTCAATTGGATAAGTCCTTGCTACTCTGAGAGCTGGCCGTGTTCCGGGACCTCTCGGGGTGAGTGTCCATTGATTGCTTTGATTGGGTCTACTCAGGTTCCTGCAATACATGCATTGCATGATAATTGGACCAGACAATCAAAGGTAATCTAATCGAGCTCATTCCGAAGGTGCTGATATAACAGTTCAAAGGAGTCTAGGTCGCTTCTCCCTCACTGGGTTCCATGGGATCTATTAAGCTGTGCGATGAATCGACCTTTCCTATGTTCCACCGCTTGTCGGCTGATATCGAAGGGTTGATTAGTACGCTCAGTTTGTGATATCTTGCTGATAACAGAAGGAGAAGCATACCACCAAAGGTAATCCCTTTATTTTCACTTTAATATCTCGTGCGTACGACGATGTATTGGAGTTAAAATTAAGGTGTCAACAAAGGCTTACGTACAAACGACAGTATTTGCTAACATTAAAATAGGGTTGTCCCACATTTAAAAAAGCAAAACAAATTCAGACCAAGCCAGGTAGGGCCTTTCGGTCCCACACAGCCATCTGTGGCTGCAATTCGAGACGATTGGGGGGCCGGTCTCCGCTGCTTGTTATTTCGGTCAAAAGCAAACATTAATTCTTGCGTGAAACTTTATATATCCGCGTTTAGATTTCTTAAGTTACCTATTTGTATATTACCTGATTATAGGGATTAGTTAGCACCATAAGCGTACTTTCTATTGACTTACTTGTATTGATAATTTTATTAACCGTTTGCGATAACCTGGTAATTTGTACATTGTTTGTAACTATTTTTTTTGTGTCTCAATAGACTTCTTAAACCTGTATGTGTTTCAATTGTACAATTCCCTTCATCCATAACCAGAGAGTTTGTTGCTAAAGCAAGAACCAATTATCCACCGAGCTGTACTTAACGTAAAGAATTGGGTACTACATATTCACTTCATAATAAAGTCCGAACCGTTTTATTCGACAATCATGCCTAAAGCGACGACCATGTATTAATTAATAATAATACGATTAAAAGCAAAATTTGGTCCCGTTACAATATATATACCGTAAAATCTCGAGTATAATACGCACTTTTTTCTCATTTTTCTTAACGAAAATCTAGGATGCGTATTATACACGAGAAATGGCAGAAATATTGTAAAAATAGCGATTGTACATCTAATTCACCACATAATTGCTGTTTTTTTGCATTCTAGAAAACAATGAGCGTATCTTCTAGTGACAGTGTACACTTGCTACTTCAAATGTAAAATTTTATTTATTTATTTATTAGAAAAAACATAACTATCTATTATACACTAATAATAATTTTTCCGAAAATTATAACTTTAAAAATAGGATGCGTATTATACGCGAGTGCGTATTATATTGAGATTTTACGGTAGTACCTAACCTAAATCCTATCGCAAATAGAGTATTCGGTATAGGCACATATAATAATAGGTGTCTGTCTATATTATTAAGCTTTACAGTCTTCAAAATATTTTTTCTCAGTATCTATTACGGGCTGGTAACAATTACTTATATAAGTAGGTGTATACAAATTGCACATAACAATCAGGGAGGTTAGATAAAGGCTGGTTTACGCTATACGTTTTAACGTACGTTATCGTTTTGTCGTATCGAAATAAAAACAAGACGGAAACGAAAAACAGATCGCTGGGGAATTATTTTCTGAAAATCGGTGCGACAAAAAGTACTGTGTAAACACATTTGCTACCTGTCGTCCAATTTACGCTCAATCCTATCCATGAGTATAGGGACTATATCATAGAGACTTCACCAAGGCGATGATTTTTCTGATTAGGAAAAATATGTTTGAGTACCTCATCCTCCGGAACGGATGTAAGGCCCGGGTCCTGTGTGTTGTAGGCATAATCCACGCGTACGTTAAAGAATACAATGACCAGATGAAAATCCTGGCATTGGCTAAATTTCCAGGAGCCCCCACAATTTGCGGACACTTAAGAAAGCTTGCATAGCTAGGGGTAGTGATACTATGTTAATCGGCGAATACTGTTCGTTTTAGAAATGAATTATATTTATGTTGGTGATGGGGTCGCAATCAGGCGGTTATATGGAAGCATAAACATTATACTTCCAATGAGAATTTACCTGCAGGTGCATGCTTATACATCGACTTCGGAAATCCATTGATTTGGACAGCCCTCGCGTGAATATGGCACACATGTCATGATAGATTGAAAATATTAACTCAATATTTAGCTCCCGAAAAATGCATTACGTGAGATCTCTATAATATGATGTCCTATATACTCACTGGTTCTATTTAGTATTTGCATATAACATGTCTAACCTGCGACAATAATCTCTCGCATTTCTTTTGGAATTTGTTGAATTATACAAAGGTTTTTCAGTTTGTGGCGTATTAAAAACAAACATTATAGATAGTAATAAAAATAAAAAAATAGTCTACGGTATTTGTTATTTTATTTATTGAAAAGTTTAAGAAGTAGACATCTTAGCTAATAGAGGAACTCTGACCAAAAATGAAAAAAAACTAACAACACTAGTGGTTCCTCCATGCAGACTATCACTACTTAACCAAGCAAAAATATTGGAACTGATGTGAAAAACGGAGGCAGAAGACGTAGTGTGTAAACATTATATAAAACGTTCGTCTTATCATTCGCTTTACTTGACCGACAAAAAGTACGTTAAAACGTATAGTGTCAACCAGCCTTAATATTTAACCTCCCTGCTACAAAGCGACTTTCTAAAATTAAAATAAAAACCGCGGTGTTTATTGGATATGCGGCGTTTATTGGAGATGCGGCGTTTATTTCCTTTTGTTCTCAGAGAAGCGGCGTTTATTACGATGTGGCGTTAATTACCACCGCGACGTTAATTTTCGCAAATCATAATGACCGCACGTCTCCTCTTAAGGGTTAATTTGTTGTAGGAATGTTTATACTTAATTTTCGAAGAGTGATCGCGTTATTTCTGCGCAAAACTCAAAGTTTTTGGTTCTAACGGAAACGTTGAGTATACTCCTACAAAATATATCGAAAACTTTTTTAACACAAAAGCTAGTCGATCGCCTTGAGACAGCTGCAAATCCGGAAAGCTAAATAACTGAGTAATAAACATTTCTTTTTTTATGTGAGGACCCAGCAAGTTGATATATAATTGAGTTTACACAACATTTCTTGCTTTTTATTTATATAAGATTTCATTTGGTACCAAACATTTTGATATTTGTGTATAAATAATGTTCTCATCATTCGAAAATTATTAATTTTTTGAACTTATTGTAGAATTGCTATTTTAAAATTACATAATTATTATAAGGTTCTTTCTAACAACACGAGTTGATAGTTCGAAAACCGATTAATGTACTCCACAGGGTCGGCTAAGGATCAAAATATAGGCAACCAGAGATTCATGTGTACAGAATTACCGTATGGCGACAAAAATTTTAGAATGGGCCGACCCTGTGTAGTGCATTAACCGGTTCTCAAACTATCAACACAGTAAGTCAACTCAGTGTCGGTGTCTTGATCTTAGTTTACCGCACAATGATCCCACAAGCATGCAACCTTGGTGGAATTAGTAAGAACAGGGCAGCATTTAATTCCCTAACTCCTCTTTCCAATTCTTCGTGTTTCTTCGGCAAGTAGCGCGTATGGTACATAACGGAAATCACCGATCTATTTCGATCTACACTTGTTGTAAGAGGGCTTATTTTGAGGAGACCACGTAGGCAATTACGCACATTCTGGCAAACCTCGAAGTCGTGGTACTGTTTATACTGTGCCCTAACTCCTTTTTCCAATTTTTCGTGATTCTTCGGCAAGTAGCGCGTATGATACATAACGGAAATAACCGATCCACTTCGATCTACACTTGTCGTAAGAGGGCTTATTATGAGGATCCCGCGCAGGCAATTACGCATATTCTGGCAAACCTCGAAGTTGACATACTGGTTATACTGTGATGTCAACTCGTGTTGTTAGAAAGAACCTTAAATAATTATTATTGCCGCGTTATACGGCATTGACCAGTTTGAAATGGCAACTCCACATCCAACTATGGACCCTATTTTCAGAACTTTCAAAGCTGTTCGTATTCGTACTTGACGTCAGCACAGCAAAGTTTAACCAGTATATCAACTTCAAGGTTTGCCAGAATGTGCGTAATTGCCTGCGAGGTCCCCTCAAAATAAGGCCTCTTACGACAAGTGTAGATCGAAGTAGATCCGTGATTTCCGTTATGTATCATACACGCTACTTGCCGAAGAATCACGAAGAATTGGAAAAAGGAATTAAATGCTGTCCTGTTCTTACTAATTCCACCAAGGTAGCATGCGCGTGAGTTCCCTGCGCGGTAAACTAATGGTGCTATTCTGAAATTTTTTAGAAAGGTCGACGTATATTTACGCGGTTATGGGTTACAGAGGTTCCAGCTACATCGCGGTGCAATTTGGTATTCTGAAATCGCCGACGTAAATATTAGAACTACTGTCGACAGTCGCATCGCAGCTAACTTCTCTTCGAATAAATTCAATGCGCGTATTGGCTAACTGAATTTTTTGACAATTATTTCATGTACGCCAATTGCGCGAGTGTAACGGTCATTGTAAGATATCCATCGAGTCTCTTCGTGGACGGAACTCGACATTTCTGCTACAGCGGTCGTAACTCATATTAGAATCGCGTTTTTTATACATGGCTGTAACTATGTGAGATACGTCGCTTACAGCAACGTAAATACATTTCAAAACAGCACCATAAGATCAAAGACACCGACAGTGAGTTGATGTACTGGTTGTACTGTAGTTGCAGTTCGAAGAATATCGTTCGAACTGACGTCACGTACGAAAATACAAACAGCTTTGAACAGCTCAAACACCCAATGCGGAGAGTCGTGTGAAGTGTTCTATGTTGTTATTCGTTGATATCTTCACTACTTTTAATGACAACCAACGACATGACGTTCGTTGGACATGACAACATAACCTCCAGACTAGTCTAACTACTTGGTGGTTAAATAGAAAAAGTAAATTCATTTAAATAAAAATGGCAAATCGAACAGTAAAGGACGCAAAATCAGTCCACGGGACAAATCCACAGTATTTAATCGAAAAAATAATTCGTTCAAGAATTTATGACTCAAAATATTGGAAAGAAGAATGCTTTGCTCTGACCGCCGAACTTTTAGTAGACAAAGCAATGGAGCTACGTTTTATTGGCGGAGTACACAGTGGAAATATAAAACCCACTCCTTTTTTATGTTTAACCTTAAAAATGCTTCAGATTCAACCAGAAAAAGATATCGTAGTTGAATTTATAAAAAATGAGGAATTTAAGTATGTGCGTGCGTTAGGTGCCTTTTATATGCGACTAACAGGCGCATCAGTCGATTGTTATAAATACTTAGAGCCACTTTATAATGATAATAGAAAGCTTAGACGACAGAATCGTTCAGCTCAATTTGAAGTCGTACACATGGATGAATTCATTGATGAATTGCTGAGAGATGAAAGAGTAAGTTTTTCAAATTGTTTTTTTAATCGGGCAACTTCCCATCAGCATGATATACTTGCCTTTTAATTTGATGCTGTTTTCTTGTTCCTTTAATGGCCCACAGCTACTAAAACTATATACAGACACTATTGATTGTTGTAAATGACTAGGACAGCAGCATATCATTTACCATAAACTTAAAAAAATGTTTTTTTTTCTTCGTTCTCATTGTCATCTTTATATTATATTAGGGGAATGCTGCAGGTAGCCTGTCGTCTTATATAGACCACCCTATATATGTATAGTGTTTTATAATCAGATGGAATGTATTTTTAAGTCATGAATAATAAAATCTCTAATATGCACATGTACACCACATATTGAGTTGCCAAATAATAATTTCTTTTCTAGGTATGTGATGTTATATTGCCTAGGATACAAAATCGACACGTGCTCGAGGAAAACAACGAAATAGAAGCCAAAGTCTCTGCATTAGAAGACGATTTAGATGAAGATATAGATATGGAAGATGATTTAAGATATAAACTTGATGAAATAGTAGCAAAACATGACGACAAGGAGAAACATTCTGAAAAGAAGAGAAAACGTAGCAGGTCAAGAGAGAGACACAGAGAACGTGAAAAGAGTAAAAAAGACAAAGAACGAGAAAGGGACAAAGATAAAGATAAGAGAGACCGCAAAGACAAGGATAGAAAAAGAGATGATGACAGAAAACGTGATGATAGAAAACGAGAAGATGACAGAAAAAGAGATGATGATCGTAGAAGAGATAGAGATAGGCGATAACTTTATATAATTGAAAATGTAATTATTTACAAAACAAGTTCTTTATACATATTTACATTTTGTAATAGCCTGAACTTCGATTTGTGTTTATCCAAACTTTAAAAAATCTACTTATTTAAATTATGTAAATTTCTGAAGCACATTTTAAAACTAGTAAGCAATGACTTATCATTTACCAAAAAAAATATCCCCAACAAAGTTTAATATAAAATAGTTTCCTTTATGGTATACAATTTATTGCATAACCTAAATACACTTAAAGTGTTTAATTTATGTAGATATTAATAAAAAGACATTTTAAAATAAAATAATAATTGTAATATCAATAAAGTCCATCTTGCACAATACAAATCCAGTACAGGATTCTTTTCCAATATAATACATATTAAAAAATCTCTAGCATTATTTCCTTAGATGACATCACATTTTATTGTATTCTCGGCAATTGCTGTTTAGAATCCAAAAGTTATGTATCTTGTGCATCATTCTCTAAATCTCTTTCTCTTTGTTTTTTCATGGCTAAACGTAGGCTTCTACGAATATTTTCACTCCGGTTATATTTTTCATTTCTAGTACTTTTCTTCTGTACCGATTCTTTATGTGCAAAATACCATTGACCTACTGTACCATCCCAAGACGAAGTCATTATCTCATTCCTAAAAGGGTGCCAAGCAACATCTCTTACACAAGCTGTATGGTTACGACATTCTCTTTTAAGTTTTCCAGTGAGCGCATCGTAAACTAAAAAAATAGTTATTAACAGTTTATATTTTCAGTTTTTTAAGCACAATGAACACTTACTTATTAATCTACCACTACCACAACCTGTATAAATATATCTTTGACCAGTTGTTTCAGCAGGTGAAAAGCGGCAACGAATTAAAGTTCTGGTAACAATGTGGCCTCTATATGTCATTACGGAAGTATCACCTTCCAATTGGTCCTTATTATATACTAAAAATAAGACGTTTTTCTATTATTTTATTTTTTTTCAAGATAACAAGAATTGTGACTTACATTTCTTAGGTACCCCTTGCCATCTGTAATCCCAGGTTTGATCATGAACCGCTCTAAGTGTATTTCGTGCCGCGCTATCAGATGAAAATACACGTACGTCCCATAACTTTATGCTTTGATCTTTACTATTTGAAATTAAATGTTTTCCATCCCCACGTGAATTAATGAACGTTATGCCATCCATGTGACCAGCTAGAACACCTACTGGTTTTGGAAGACTTTCTTCATCTAAAGTCCTTCTATCCCATACCTTTATTAAACCATCATCACCTCCACTATAAATGATATGAGAAGAGTCATCGGCGAATGATACACTATTTATATCATATTCGTGTGCATGAATCTGAAAAATGATAAATTTTGTAATTTAGAGTTCTTGAAGTGAAATGATAACACATTTGTATTAGAAACAATTCATTTATACAGATAATCACTTATCTCATAATTATGACATTTATCTGAATTGGATAGTTATCAACTATCGAACGGTTTGTTCTTATATACAATTTAAAGGATATTAAAGCATTTACCTTTAAAGATCGTTGATTTCTTTGCCTATCATAAATATACAAAAATCCGTCATTTGCACCTCCCAAGATTTCTTTTCCATCAGATGAAAATGCAACAGAGAATACACAAAATCTTCGCCCGGATTTTACAAGGCACAAAGGTTCTTGTTTGTCTTCTTCACTTTTTACAGGACAGATGTGCACTGAAAATGAAATTTTATTGTATTATCATGTCCACTCTGTAGCTATATTTAGTTTTATGAAATGCGATATCGTTAAGACCTCAAACCAATATTAGGAAGTAGATAATAAAAAAGGAAAGAAAATGGAAAATAAAATATCATTTCTTTACAATATCAAAATTGTGAAAGTATAAACATCGCAATTGAATTTTCCGAGTAACACGGATAATAAAAAAAGTAACGAAGCACGATTTGATGGACTTGCGATCAATGGTTAATTTCAATTGATCACGTCTTGGAGACCTAATTTAAAATATTTCATAATATAAAAATGCACAGTAGGAACAGTATCGTTCTATAAATTTTATTAACAATATACGTCACATTCTAAATCTCACAATGATTAATATGAATATAAATTTCTACTTACAAGATGTTGACCAAGTGGAGTATACAAAATGTTCTTGATCTGGACTAAACGCAAGATCAATTATACTCCATCCTACGTCTCTAGCTCTTACTGTCTTAAAGTGTTGATATCTACCAGTAGTAGTATTGTAAACCCTTATATGCTGGTCTGTAAATAAAGTATCTACTTATTGGTTCTATTGTCATAAAATGTTACAAGGATAGCCCACATTAAAAAAACAAATTAATTTCCCAATGAATTTTTGTAATATTATTTTGTACTGATTATTATGATATGATATTAATTACCTTGTGAAGCAGTAATGAAGTAATTTCCATTTTTAGAGAAATTCCCACAGAACACCTTTCCATCATGTGTACAAAATGTTCTCATTTCATTTGGCAGAAACCAATTAGCTATTCTACATTTGTTAGCATTAGAAAAACTATTGTATGTGCACAGCCCTTTCTGAAAAAAATAATAGAGTTTGTTCCCCACATCCATATAGTCAGCATTATTCATTAACCCTTTAGCTACGTCTGTCATCAATAAGCTCTCACAAATCATGTAAATTGAGAGATCCGTGTAAATCATCAGAGAGATTCACTACTTGAGTTGGGGAATAAAACTCGATGTAACATAAACTAAATTATACAGGGTGTTCGAGAGAAGTTGAAATGTCCATATCCATTTGAACACCGTATATAACATAACCGATCATATATAGGTGACGCAATATTATGAATAAAAATATGATTATAAGTAAAAAAAACTTAACAAAAACCCAAGCAGATTTGCATTAATAAAATAGAAAATTAAAGTGGAATGATGTATAATTTCTACAATTTTTATTCATATGCTTTCACAAATTTTTCCCAGTATGATAACTTTTGTAACGTTCCTCTATACAAAGTCCTACTTTAGTTCAGGACACCAAGTTGTAATATGCTTCCCTTTTCTTTAAAGTCGATTAGTGTTGGAACGCATGGCAAGTCCTTTAACCTGTTTGTTTGTTTCTACAGTGTCGCCATAATTAAACTGTATAGGCATTAGACGCAATTGCATGCTAACGCCGTCCAATATTTGCAGTTTATTTCTGGCCGCCCAGTAGTAGGTGGAACATTTGCAAGATAATGTCTTTCCATGAATGTTTTTTAGCTAAACGATCAACTATGTTCATACACTGCCTTCCAGGTTTAGCTGAAGTCAGAGTTCCACATTTTTGGATATAATTCACCATAAGTTTTTTTTAATTACAGCGCTAGAAACACCTAACACACCATCTCGTGAAATGTCAATTTCAGAGTTAGAGTATACTAGCATCTTCAAATTAATTCCCATATCACAATCACACAACGAAAATCTTATTCACAATTGTTGTCATCACAGGTACATTTGCAAAATAGACATATTCGATAATTTCATTACTTATTTCAAATGCATCCAAGATACCAGAATTACCATTGTCAAAGTTGTTTGTTATGCAAACTTTTTTGATGTACAGATGATGACAACCACTTGCCACTTCAAGGTTTTCATTGATTTATATCACACGCCACATGCCACCACTTCAGTGGGCACCCAGCCTAAAGTAATATTTACCTATATTTATATATATTATATAATTACCTATATTTTATAGCAACATAAAAGGCATTCAATAAATAATTTTTTTAAATGGGTTTGATTATCTTGGCTTAGCACCTGAACACCTATTTTTAATATGTAACTAATTTGTTGCATAATTACAAAAAATTGAAATTGAATATAAAAAAACTGCTTAAAACGCATACATATTTTAAACAACCTCCACAAGTATCATTTTACTAGCATATTATTACAGAAATAACAAATATATAATTATTTCTTTAACCACCATTGCCAATAAACAATACTGAAGTGTCAAAAACAGGTAGTGTGGTCTACCATCAATCTGCCTATCAGCATGTATAAATACAAAAATATATTTTGAATAATATAATTTTGTTCCTAAATACATTGAAATAATATTTATGATTTAGGTTTACATCTATGTATAATAGACATGATTTATTTTATGATACACTAACAATAATTTTTATGTCATCAAAATATACACGCTGTTTGGAAAAATTTTAAGTTTTTATATTAGGTAGGTTGGGGTGTTCTAAGACGTGATACAGTGATTTTTTCAAGTAATAAATTTATAACTCATTTCAAGCTTCTAATCCTAACATCAAGAATGTAAAAAGAATTTCGCTTGTCGAACCCACTTAAAAACAAATTCACTCTACTAAAGAAAATGAATTCACATCAATATACAAAACAAATTCCTTTCACTAAACAATTCAACTGTATCTTTTGGATTCATACATGAAATACAAATAATTCTGAGATTTTACACTTTACAATAGATTTGTAGTGTTCACATAATCAATGACATTTAGTTTCAGAAAATAAGTAAATTAAAGATAACGAGTTAATTTAAGACGATAATGTGCAAAATTGATTACAGATATTTTAGGGAAGATGCTCAGAGGGAGCCTGCATCAGTTAGGCGAAACGTCAGTCAATATAATAATAATTGATTGATTAGAAAGTTTTAATTGAAGGCCCAAGTAACCCAAGAAAAGAAAATTTGAAAAAATTAAAATACGTCAAGAAGTAAAATCTAATATAAACTGTATATTATCATCTTTGAAGAGTGTAGTGCCTGCCCAAGAACAAAGTAATAAGAGCCAGGGTCTTTAATAGCAGCGGTGCAAGACATTATATTGTTAAATATAAATTATTATTTTTGTTTGTGTTACCCAGCAAGATGATAAATTTAAAGGTGAAATGAAATAAATTCTTGCTCAATATTAAAATTTATTGCCACACTACCAGTTTCAACCCAAGCTTGGATCTTCTTCAGGTGCTGTGTCAAAAGGCATTCAAGTGTCGAAAACAAGAGACATAAGCCGTGTATAACATTTTAAAACCATTATTAAAATATGAAAATTAGAGAGCTAGCAAATACTGTACAGGTGTGAATCACCATTTTATATTCTCATCCACACCTGGACAGTACTTGCTAGCTCTCTAATTTTCATATTATAATAACGGTTTTAAAATGTTATTCATAGTTTATATCTCTTGTCTTCAACGCTTGAATACCTTTTGACACAGCATCTGAAGAAGAACCAAGCTTGGGTTGAAACTGGTAGTGCGATAATAAATTCTAATATTGAGCAAGAATTTCTTTCATTTCACCATTTAATAAATTATTACTTCAAATTATAAACAGTAATTTGGCTGCTCTATGGAAAATCACAGTAACTGCATTGAACATAATTTTGAGATAGAACTTGTTTTATAAAATTTCATAGCCTTGCTTAATAAAAAAAGTTAGTTTTGTAAAAGCAAAAATCAGCATTATTAATGTTTTAAAGATCAAATTTGTATTACAAGAGTTAGGGAATTAGGCAGAAAATGATAATAACATAATATTGCAATTTTTATAAAAATAAATGTCACTATGTTTTTCCATAGGCCAGCCAAGTTGATAACAGGGATTAGGATAACCACTCTTGAGAATTTTACAAATGCACAAGAATTTCACTTCCCCTTTTGGGTTTTTTAATGTATACATGAGAGAGTGACGAAACAAACCTCGTAACTATAATTATCAGGACTTAAATTGTAGCCAGTTCGATGCAGAAAATTGTAAATAGTAAATATTTAAAGATTTTTATTGAAAATCTGCAAATGCTTTAACTAAAGGATACTCTTCAAACCCTAATTTATAAATTTCAACTACAATTTTTTTATATTTTATGGTCCCGCAAAACTTACCGTTTATCCTTTTATGTAAAATAAAATGAAGCACTTCAAATATAATGAAGGTTCCAGTATGTTTGCATTTTTAAAAGTAGATATTTTCCATTTCTGGGATAATCTGTAGGTTTTTCGAGTGAAATATGATATTTAAGCCTTAAAGTTTAAATATCAATCAATATTATCCCAAAATTGGACGTACCAGAGACAAAATGAATCTAATATATAAAATACCTAGTCTGTCTGCCTGTGGGTCTGTCCGTAATAAAAACTAGCAACAAGTGAGCAAGAAATTAACTAAAAGATGGGCAGAGCTGAAAGTTAGGTTAGTTAAACATGTTATTTGTGACAGCGCCAAAATTAAGGTATTAAAATATTTGATTTTGGTTTGTGTTGCCTGTAAAAACATTTCATCATCTGTTCATTAATTAATTATAAGCGGGACGTTTTAAAATAGCCCGATGTGCAAAAATCGGATAATCATCATTCATAAATACCTCTCTATTAAGAATCATTGTAGCAATATCACTTCCGGGTAATTTTCTTTTAGAATTAATTAATCCAGATGCTTGCTTGGTTATAAATGAAAAATGGCTAGTCTGAAATGATATAAAAGCGAAAGATTAAAAACTTTTTCAAATGGTTGGTGTGCGTTATACCTACATCTAATTGACTAGTACTTGGTTTATGTTTAATTTTTGGAGGCCTCGGAGCATAATATTCTTCGTGGTGGGAAGAAACTTCTCCACTAAAACTTAATAAGTATTACTTTTGATCCCATTCCACAAGCATTCACATACTTGATATACCTATTAACTAGCCTTTGGAATATTTCTGCATAGTCCACTTCTGAATCAGAATCGTCAGAATCGGATTCTGTATTAGATCTGGAATCACCTTCAATCGTATCAACCATCCTTGAGGTATATGATCCCATAAGAATTTCAATAACAATGTGTTAAGCTATAACGCATTGGTTAAAAACCTATTTGTGTAAAAGTAAATTGCAATAACTTTGAATTTGCAATAACTAAAAAATCAATTGAAAAACCTATTGGCAAATTTTTAACTGACACAAAACACATTTAAGTTTTGACGAAAAAAATAATATTGAAAATACATATTCATTCACATTCATCACTGATTATGACATTGAAAGGAAAGAAGTTTTGGCAATCGCCGTAGATGTCTACCAAGTTGATGTCTACGGTGATGTATTGAAATTACAATACGCTGCAGTAACTGGAAGCTTATTCTATTTCTATTTTAAAAAGTATTAAGACTGCGTGGTACATCACAAAAGTTTTGTGTTCACTTCGAAAAATGTCTGCTTTTGTGTACTTCGTATATGCGTAAATATCATGTCAATAATACATATTCTATGTTGAAATCAAGGAACATAGAATAGAAGTCTAGAAGAATCTGTATACCTTAGTTGGGACAGTGAACTACATACTATAAAACGTGCAATATATTTTTACATATACTTTCATTGAAATTACCTATTTTGTAAAATAAAATAATATTTGTCAAATCTAAAATTATATTTGAATACATATGCATAGGGCGCAGTTGAAAATTAAATTTCGCCTTAAACTATTTTTTCTATTGTTAACAGAGTTATGAGTATTTGATTATCTGTAAGCACAAATGATAAACCAAGGACAAAGTTCAGCTGTTTCAACCATTTATCTACACACATAAGTGACCTCGCTGTCAGACACTGCCAGTTTGACAGTTTGTGTAGAAGTGTTCGCAAACGACAAGGTTAATTTCTAAATCGTAATTTCCGAATATTGTCATCATGTCTAGTGGAGATTTGATAACATTACCGGAGGCGTTGAAAAAATTATTTAAGTAAGTTCTAATACAATTAAGTACAGACGCCTTATAAACTCTACCATTAAAATATATATATATTCAAACTTTCAAAAATGTTTTCTGTCTTTGTTTCACAAACTCTCAGTAACTTATTATTTTAAGATGAGTTAGAATAATTTTTCACTATTTAAAGATATCGGCGTGTAAAAATTGCTTATTACATACCTCTACTTATTTCCTTAATTTAACAGAGTTTTAATCACATTTGCACTTAATTTCTGACAGTTTTTAAATGAAATGTATAGTTTCATGAACCCAGAGGGAAAAACGATTTTCTGCACTGATTTAGTTTCTGTGGCAACGCAACGTACTCCACTATGTTTTTAAGTATCCAAAGATTCTCGAAATATGAATTTCGGCTAGCCTCAATTTCACTGTCAGAACAATTATTATCCGTGCGTAGAAAATTGTAACCTGTACCTCGATAGAAAGAGGGCTGAATGTGCAAATGTGTGTATTTGTGTCAGTAAATGATGCATGATGCAGAATTAGGCCGACATTAAATAAACGAGTAAAAAAAATGTATTTTGCCGAGTCAATTTGTTCAACTACAAACGGATGCTAGTCAAGCTCTTTCACAATGGAAATCAGGGTGCTTTGTAGTTGATTAACCCAATGTTTGCAGTATTAACTCATTAACTACACTTTAATAGCACGTCAAATTTAAACTTGACTTGATTTGTATTGGAATTGGCTATCTGTTAGTTTACACAATAAATATTTTAACCTTTAATTATTTATACTCAAATATGAAATATTGATAAAATGATATGTGCAATATGGACCTTAATGAATTAGAATATTAACTACTTAAAACTATTAGCGCTGCTCTAATAACAAATATGCAGAGCACCCTACTTTGGATAAAATTCTAAACAAACTACTACTCGTACAATGCAGGATTGCCAGTGACGCTATAAGTATAACAGTTTATAATGACTCTAACTTAGCTTTTATAGTTTCGTATACAATACACATAAAGTCTGCACTCTATCCTTTTCTATTTCTATACTTCTCCTTCTACAAATCTCACCAGCAATCTTATATTGTACGAATAGTATGCTTGTACCATGTCAATGTACCACTACCGTGTACCTGTATTACAAAAGTATCCTCTATCGACTAAGTAACTAGTAACTGAGTCCAATCAACTACATATTACATAATTATTTTGTATACTTTCCTAAGTCAGTTTACATCAATTCACTGTGAGCGAACCAATCAATTTTTCAATAAATACACGTCTACAATGCGCCTCATTAATCGAAGAGATGTAAAACCACTTCTCTTAAGCTAGCAGCAACAAATGAGCAAAATCAAACGGGACTTATCAGAGTATTTAGTACTTATTTTGTACTAATTTGCACTACCAAAAATAATTTTGTACCTCATGCTGTTTTCAAGAAATCAATGTTGCTGCTAGCTTAATATTAAGCTAGCAGAACCACACTCAAAAAAAGAAAAAATACTAAAATGAAAGCACGCGAAATGGCACATACTAGAAGACGGGTGATCGTGTTGGCGACTCCACCCTCTGGCAACTTGAAATGAGATCATTCTATTCTTTCAATTAAGAAGGAAAGCTAGGACTTTAGTATAATGTAAATTAAATTTTATGAGATAATAACTGCAAATTTACTTTTTAGTGGTATAATTAGTTATGAAAGCAGACTTCACTTAAATTATTTAAACACATCAAAAATTATTGAAACAACTTTTATCTCTAGGTACTACTTTTAATATCGGTAATCTACTTTAAAATGACACATGGCAGATTACAACGTGTAACTGATATGCATTTACTTGTTTACTTGGTTCAATCAAATCCTCATTTTATGGTATCTCATTGCTAATAACTATTAACTAAAAAATAATAAGTCTTAATATACATTAAATGTTTGGTGTTTCTTAACAATTTGTTTTGTTTTTTTAAATTCATTTTCTCTAAATTTCATCTATACTCAGGGCCACATTTAGATTGGTTGGACTCTTGGGTGCAGAAAAAAATATTTGGTCCCAAACTTTTTGCTCTGCAGAGCTCTTCAGAAGGCAGGTGCTCCAACCCGATACTTTAAACTTAAGGTTTTAAAATAAAAATGTTTGATACATTTTTGTGTCTTATCAAAGGATAAATAAATACTAATATTGTATGAACAAATAAATACTTATGTCAAAAATTATATCATAACTAAGTGTTTTATCTTTACACAATTTAATTTTATCACTAAAGGCTGCCAATTGAATTTTTTTTTGTTAGCATAGGATGAGCATAAATGAGGGAGGCATAAAAAACACGGTCTTATTGATCTAAGACGTAGTAAATTGCCGACAAAGTTTTATATCTTATTAATTTCAGTTCTGTTATATTGAAAAAAACTGATCGTTTGAAATAATTATACGTTCCCCCTGGATTATAAAAGAAGTATCTTTTGTTTCTAATATGAATAGAAAGCTGTCGAAAGTTTTGTCAATGTTTTTCTATGAAGCTGTAAAGTACATAATTTATTGAATCAATAGGGCCCCAACAAGTTATTAATAATAAAACAGGGTGTTGAAATCTTGTTGAAATTCTTTTATTTATAGAAGACGACGTGTTGTGACCAGTTACTGTGATCTGCTACGGGTGCTACGTCCAGTTATTTATATTTATATGTCATGTAGAACTAGGATGATGAAACTAATTTAATTTCTGATTAGCAATCGTAGATATAAAATTGTAGTTTGAAGGGAAACGTGGCGGTGAATAAGAAGTGAGGTTGTCAGTTCCAAAACTATAGATAGGTATTAGTTTTTGGTTAAACTGTTCGTTATTTTGATTTTAGGCATATGTACGAGCTTGTTTGCCAGTTTAATTTTATTGTATCCACTAAATTAATTTTTATATTCATTCAATACGCTAACAACATACATGTCTAGATTATTTTATAATTGTGTTATATTTCAGATATGTTGATGAACATAAGACTCATTATATATCTGGACTGAAGGAAGCAGTAGCCATCCAATCAGTATCTGCAAGTCCAGATAAACGGCCAGAAGTTGTTAGAATGGTAAATTGGACTGCTGAACGATTAAGAAAGTTAGGTGTTCAGTTAGAGCTAAAAGAGATTGGCACCCAGAAGTTTCCTGATGGACGGGAACTTCCACTACCTCCAGTTATTTTGGGCAATTTAGGCACTGATCCTAACAAAAAAACAGTTCTAGTTTATGGACACTTAGATGTTCAACCAGCGTCAATCGAAGATGGATGGGATTCAGATCCATTTGTCTTGACAGAAAGGGATGATAAATTATTTGGCAGAGGTTCATCCGATGATAAAGGACCTGTACTTTGTTGGCTATATGCCATTGAGGCTTTTCAAGCACTTCAAATAGAACTTCCTGTGAATATCAAATTTGTATTTGAGGGGATGGAGGAATCAGGCAGTGAAGGATTAGACGAACTATTATTTTCAGAAAAGGATAAATTTTTAAAAGGGACCGACTATGTTTGCATATCAGATAATTATTGGTTAGGAACTAAGAAACCCTGCATTACTTATGGATTAAGAGGAATTTGTTACTTTTTCATTGAATTGGAATGTGCAGGAAAAGATTTACATAGCGGTGTATTTGGAGGGACTGTGTAAGTATGACTAAAAGCACAAAGAAATGATGAAACAACTTTAAATAAAGAATATAGTTAAAAATAAATTTATGAAGAAACCATGGTGCTTACTAATTCCTCATACGAGGTCTGTTAGAAAAGTATCCGACCTTATTTTTTTTGATCTGATGGATTTGGAACAAACGCGTTTGCATGGGTCAACATTGAACCTTCATGCGCATGCGTGAATTTTTTTCCATCTGTCGATAGCATCTCTTCCTGGAAAGTATCATTGAAATGAGGTAATGTATGTACAGTGGTCTCATCGCATTGCAAGGATAATGGAGGAACGATTAGAGCAGCGCTACTGCATGAAATTTTCACCAAAATCATTGGTGACAAGTCCTGACTACTGTGGTACACCACGAGTACGCACCACAGGATCAAACAACCACCAAAGAGTACTACAGGGATGTCCTCTGTTGCCTACGTGATGTTGTGCTGCGCAAAAGACTGGAGTTGTGATCAAAAGAAAATTAGCCCCTCCATCACGACAATGATCTAGTGCATTCCTCGCACTTGATTTAATCTTTTTTGACAAAAAACCAGACGGCTCTGATTCAAAAGGCTCTCCTTACTCTCATGATATAGTCCACTGTGACTTGTGTCTGTTCCACAAACTCAAGGCCATTGAAAGGAATGTGATGTCAGACAATAAAGAACATGAGGAATTCAATTATGAGACCACTACACATTACCTCATTCAAATGCTGCTTGCCAGTAACAGACGCTATAACAGGTGGGAGGGTTCAAGGTAGGCCCATGCAAGAGTGCTTGATTCAAATCCATCAGGTTTTCGAAAAAAAAAAGGTTGAATACCACGTATGTTTCCAATTAAAATGTAAACTAATCTGTTTATTAACCCTTTAACTATGGATATATATATCCACAAAACGGAACACAAAACAAAATTTTGAAAAAAGTAGATCAGGGTTATCATAAAGTTTTATAAATGATAAAAATTAACTTTAGAAGGTCCTAAAATTTTGAACACAATTAGAGTTCGGTTATGAAATTCTACTCCACGATATTCAGCGCGCACATGGTCGATTGCATAAAAGAGTAACACCGGATTAAAATGAATAATCCAGGGTTATGTATCAAAACTAGTATAGCGTAACTCAGGGTCAGATTTAACTCTCTTTTATGCAAACGGGCCTAAAATGATTTACACGGATCTCTCAATTTATATGATTTGTGAGTTACACGAAACATCCCGAAACTAAACTGGCGACCAAAATTCAAAGAACACCTACGAGTCAGCAAATATTTCGGTCATTTTCAAAACTGTGTAACTCCGTGGAAAATGATCATGTTATGCACATCATTTTCAAGGAAAAACTCTCTATTTTTTGATTCTGTAAGATAAAATTTTATGTAAATTTCTCAAAATTTAAACAAGTCGACGGATCTCAATAATTTTTTTTGATAAATATTTCCAAATACATTTTGTAGTGTCAATATTTCTCTATGTGTTCCATGTTAATTCATTTTTCTGCGACAATTTTTAACGAAGTTATTGACAATTAAAGAAAAAATCACACTCTTGACTTTTAACTGTCATAACTTCCGATAGCAAAGGACAATATGTATTTAGTCTGCGGCATAAGAAACCTTATAAAATAATTTATAATGTCATTGAGTTTAGTTTTCCATAAACTGACTTTTTTACTAATTGAATTTTGTTCAAAAATGATGCTGAAATTTATTATTTTGCAGGGTCTTATAAAAACTGCCGTCACATTAAGGGCATTAACGATATCATTGCGGTGTTTACGTTTTTTACAAGCAAAAACTATAATAAAAACGTGCAAAATTTCAAAACGATAAAAAATTGTATTTCTTATGTCCTTGTGTTTGAAACTTAGACGTCCGTTCAAATAAAGTACGGAGCTATTGCAGCTGCATGGCCATGATTTAGCGCTGGTTATGTGCACAGAGCGTATAGCGAGACTATCGCTTAGGCGGACCAATACATGTACACCATAAGGGCTTAAGGGCATAAGGGCTTAGTGAGCGCTGGTCATGCAACCGTACTAGTTTCTAGCTTATTTCGTCAGCCGTCCAATTTCAAAGGACATAAGGAATACAATTTTTGATCGTTTTGAAATTTTGCACGTTTTAATTATAGTTTTTGCTTGTAAAAAACGTAAACACCGCAATGATATCGTTAATGCCCTTGATGTGACGACAGTTTTTATAAGACCCTGAAATTCGTAAATTTCAGCATCATTTTTGAACAAAATTCAATTAGTAAAAAAGTCAGTTTATGGAAAACTAAACTCAATGACATTATAAATTATTTTATAGGGTTTCTTATGCCGCAGACTAAATGCATATTGCCCTTTGCTATCGGAAGTTATGACAGTTAAAAGTCAAGAGTGCGATTTTTTCATTAATTGTAATAACTTTGTTAAAAATTACCGCAGAAAAATGAATTAAAGTGGAACACATAGAGAAATGTTCACACTACAAAATGCATTTGGAGAAATTATTCGAAAAAAATTATTGAATTATTTGAATTTGAATTTGAATTATTGATTTGTTTAAATTTTGAGGAATTTTAACAAAAATTATTCTTTCTCGTTTCTCACATAAAAAAGTTAGCTTTCTATTTAAAATAGAAACTTTTAACTTACATAATCAAAAAGTAGAGAGTTTTTCCTTGAAAATGATATTCGTAAGATCATTTTTCTTGAAGTTACACAGTTTTGTAAATGACCGAAATATATGCTCGCTCATAGGTGTTCCTTTAATTTTGGTCGCCAGTTTATATTATAAAATTCGTCTTAACAATTATAAATGATGTTTTCTTGTTCAATTTTAATTTCCTTCCTGACCCGTTTTTTTTTATTTCGTTCTTGTATCATTTTTTGGGATTACCTAGGTCTCTTCTTTTTAATACTTAATAAAATTACAGTTTTTTACAAGAATGAAATAAATGGTGTTTGTATATGCAGTATGTATGTCTAAATCATAGCAGAAGTTCATATTTTATAATAAAAAATAGGATTATCGATAAATGGTATTCGTTCCCGGCTTATACTACCAGATCGCTTATTGACGACAGCAATACCTCACAAAAGTTTTGTTGCGTCGTCTATGGTAGCGGAAGAGGGTTAATATTTAATATATGTTTCAGACATGAAGCAATGCCAGATTTGATTTATTTAATGAATACATTGGTGGATAAAGATGGAAAAATTTTGATTCCTGGAATACATGATGATGTGGCTCCCTTGCTTAATGAAGAGAAGAGTTTATATGAAAAAATAGATTTTGATGTCAATGAATATCGGGCCAGTGTGGGTACGAAAAGACTTGCTCAAAACGAAGATAAAATAAAGCTGCTCATGCATAGGTGGCGTTATCCATCTTTGTCGCTGCATGGGATTGAAGGGGCATTTAGTGATCCAGGTCAAAAGACCGTCATTCCCAGAAAAGTTGTTGGAAAGTTTTCCTTACGCATAGTACCAAATCAAATTCCAGCAAATGTTGAAAAATGTGTTATTGATCATTTGAATAGAATGTGGACCAAACGTGGAACCACTAACAAAATGAAGGTAATATTTTTTTTAATTTATATATCTTCCATAATCATTCTTCAGTATTTCCAAATTTTTAATTTCCTTTAATAAACACTTTAGGCATACATGGCTCATGGAGGGGCTCCTTGGACTGAAAATCCAAATCATCCTCATTATGTAGCGGGCATTAAAGCTACAAAACATGTTTATAAAGTGGAACCAGATATGACCCGCGAAGGAGGATCAATACCAGTTACTTTAACATTCCAACAGGCTACAGGCAAAAATGTTATTTTGTTACCTGTAGGTGCTGGTGATGATGGAGCTCACTCCCAAAATGAAAAACTTGATATTAGAAACTATATTCAAGGGGTTCGTATTTAAATTCTTATGCGTATAATTCGACTATTATATATTAAAGAAAAAAATATTTTTCTGTTAATCTATAATAATTCTGCATCCTAAGTAAAATAAAATTTACTAATTAAGTAAGTTAATGCTTGGATATTCTAGCGATATTTATATATACATATGAAGCACTTATATGAAAATTATTTTTCAGGTAAAACTTCTGGGATCATACTTATATGAAGTGGGTCAATTATAGAACATCATTCATAATAATGTCTTTATTATCTTTTAATATAAAAGCTTGTAATATATTTTTATGCTATTTTTAAATAAAAATAATGGCAATACATGTTACTACAAATTTTTTATGATAGTATAAAGTATTGCAATTTAGTTGTACGAAGGTGGTGGTAACTAAATTACAACACATTAGTCATACTTGGTGTTATATTAAAACTTATTTAACTAACTAATAACTTATAAACTTGTAGTGAAGGATAAAAGAAGGAAAAATATGATATTGTAATAATTTTGAAATATAGATATTCATAATGTTTCAAATTGTACTGAAAATTTTCTATTTGGATATTTTATTTTGTAATTTCAATTCGTTTTTATCTATTTGATAACAAGAAAACTAATTCTTTGAATATTTTTGAATATCATTTACTCCACATTAAACAAACAATTTTATAATGGTTATCAATGTAAGTTTAAATATAAACTATGTTTTGCACAAAAGCATATATGGTATACCAGACTCTCTTAAAGAATAACAATAAATCTATTAGACATTTTCAAAATTCTGGCACAAGAGGCAACATAAAACCACTATTTGTAAAGATTACTACAGATAAAATAGTAAAACTTTTATGACAATAACGTCGAAACATGCTTTACACCTAAGCCAATTGTATAATGATCACAAGTCAGACTAGCTCGTTATATACAAAAATACATTTATTATATACCTAAAACATACCACTAGTTTGTCATGATAAATACATCTTCCTCTAACTAAACACATCTCTATTAAACTAGTAATTATGTTGATAAATGTTCACTTCTTCTCTATGCCTCGCGGTAGTGGTATGTCAAATACAATTGGCAAATTGTTTGGAATATAATTAATATCACAAGTTGAAGCATTTATATAAATTATTTTACCGTCAGAAGTGACACCATAACCTGAAAGGAAAATAAACAATAAAATAAGATATTCAAAATTAATTGTTATCGTATTATAAAGCACATATTCAAAAATACCTTCGTGTATATGCCCAAAAATATGATATTTTGGTTTTACTCTTTGTTGAACTGTCGAAAGTAATTCAGCACACCCAGCACGAACACCAGAACATACCAAATCACCATGGCCTAAAGGTGGTGAATGTGTAATTAGGATATCAGTATCTTCTGGTATTAAATTCCATTTTGTTAAACAATCTACACCTCTATCTAAATTGAACGCCCAATCTCCAAATCTAGGTTGCCTGAATAAGACATATTTCTCAAGTTTAACAAATACACTATTATGTAGTATATTGAAGGTAATCCTAGATCAAGATGTTCTAGATGAAATGATGAGTTGGAGTTATATTCTTGACAGATTTTATTGTTCAGTAAGCTACCAGTTTCGCTGGTACATATCCAGCTTCATCAGGCTTATGTAATCAAGTTTGTGAAAAGTTATTTTAAATTAAATAAGTATTCTAACTTAGGTTAAATTTAAAATGTAGAGGATAACTAATACAACAGATTAAAATGTAGACGATAATAAATATAACAGATTAAAATTTATTAATTTTATTTTTTATATTTGTTGATTGTAGAACGTGCTGTCGAATGGGGAAAATTGTCAAGTCAATAGATTGACAGCCTTCCACATTCCGTGGCACGTTCTACAAATAATAAATTTTAATCTGTTATATAGTATTAATTATTGTCTACATTTTAAATTTAAGCTAACTTAGAATACTTGTTCAATGTCAAATAATGTTCAACTCAAGCTTTCCGCAATAACTGACTACATAAGCCTGATGAAGCTGGACATGTACCACCGAAACTGGTAGCTTATTGAACAATAAAATCTGTCAAGAATGTACTCCGACTTATTATTTAAACTACTAGTTTAGTGTAATTATTTTTTAAGATACAAAGTTTGGCTAGCCCAAAGTTTATATCTTGTTACTAACACATGATACATACCATGGACTTCCATAAATTGAAATTCCATATAAATTCAGCAGAGAATCTTCCAAATAGATGCAGTTTGTTAAATAGTCCCTAATATTTGTAGTTTTAATGGCATCTTGAATATTATCACTTTTTTTACCGTAGTGTGGGATTTCATCGTCTATAGAACCACCAGTGTGTCTTGAGCTACCAAATTTCTTTTCAAAGCAATGAGAAAATGTAGGATCAAAACTTAATTCATGATTACCAGCAATAACAATTTTGTGTTTATGCGGCAAGGCACCTAAAATAAAAATTGATCTTCACATAATATAAAATTAGTTAAGGCCTTCTCTTAAAAATATGTTAATAATACAGACCTAAAACAAATGTTTATTTAGAGATTTAAATAATCTACGTAAAAATTATTTAGCTCCGTTCTAAAAGTAAAGTATCTAAATAATGGTTTTAATATCAGATTTTAAAAAGTGACTTAGAATGCTAGCACATTTATAATGTTTATAATGTTTTATAATGTTTAATTCATAAAAAGATACTACTATATTTTTATACTGCGTTAATGCCGACTTCAAATGATCTACAATTTTGGAATTTCAAGAATAAAAAAAAATATATTTAAAAATAAATGAAAAAGTTGTACTTACCTAACCATTTATTAAAATTAATAACTTCATTTTTTTGGCCACACTTTGTGAAGTCTCCTGCATGAATGAAAACATCTCCATTTGGTATATCGAACTTTATGTTATGGATTAATGAATGAGTGTCGCTCATGCATACAAAGCGCACTAGATTATCATCAACAGGCTTACTTGGTAATTTCACATTTACTTTAATAGTTTTCTGTTTTTGAAATATATTTTTCCATGCTTCCGTTGGATTATTTGTTAAAGGATGTACCGATATTGTATTATTTTGCATTTTAAATTAATCAAATTCAAAATTAAATATAGTTTTAGTTCGTTTGAAATTATACAATTATTTGGAATATATTTCCACGTTTTCAAACGTTATTTCAAAAAAATTATTGGCGAACAATTCATAAATATCAATAGATTGGGAAAATATGCCTGACTCATAACCTCACTTTGGAGTTAATATCGAAGTCCAGGTTCAGTTTTGGTGTATTCAACGACATGTGTCGTTGGGTAAATATATTTCAATGTTTTTGACAAAGCTTTTCATCATTTTTCATTGAAGGTAACTTTAACTCTCATTCTTGGACTTGTGTGCAACTTGAACTAGACACTAGTTGCCAAGGTCTTAAAGCACCTGTGTGATCTTGGCAACGAACTTGACTTCTAAGAATGATAGCAACAATGATAGTTTGCTACAACAAAATGTAGGCAGCACACATGCAAAATTTAATACAGATTTTCTTAAGTATTCTTCTACACATCGGGTAGTCCAGTTAATGTATTCAGGGTCCGGTTGCCTATATGCAGGAAAGTTAAGGCAAAATAGAGATAAACAGAAATAAATAAAGACAGAACGTGAAAAATAAGGACAGGACAACTGAAGTTCAACATTCCAGTCAATCCCAGATGCGCTGCTGTAGCGCTCCAAACAATAGTTACCCGAATTAAATAGTTTCGTCTCCCACTTGCCATACCTGTATTGCCCATTAAGTTGGACTATGTATCATAAATCTACTTTCTTTTTCTAACCTTAGCATGAACCGTAGATAAATAAAGATAAATACATTATGTTGTAACTAAAAGTATAAATCCTTATTCTTCTTACAATCGCGAGGTTGTCTGATGTTCCCCGTAAAAAAATGAATAATCCTAAAGTTTAAATATATTTTTTTTAAATTAATAAAAGAGAGGACAGACATTTGGTCCATTGTAAATCATTCCATTTAATATGTAGAATACGACAAGAGAAATAACAAAATTCATGAGAAAACCCCGTTTAAAATGACGATGGTAATACAGTGAAACCTCGATTTATCATTTTCCCAGGGACCGGTTAGAAAAACGATTATCGCGGGATAATGATCATAGCGGGCTAATAATGCATACATAGGCATTTGTTGGGACTGCAAAAGACAATAAATGCAGGAAAACTAAATTCACGGGAACGAATAACCGAGGTTTCACTGTAGTAGAAAAAATCTTACGAGATTACATAAACTCATTGAAACTCTTCCTCGGTGTTTTAAAATCATTTTTTAACATAAAAGAAAATAATTATCTTAGTATCTTGAACTACAAAATAGTCCGGGAGAAGTTGATAATTTTAAAAATACACTTTTGTAAATATATCTTGGTTTTTTTAGTACAATATAAAATGAATATTTGTCCCGTTTGACTCAAAAAACGCAAATGCAGTCCTGCATAACAATTGCCTGTTGTTTGTTACAAAAATAAAACCCTTCCTAACTCCCCCTGTTGCCCTGTATCTTTAATTCAAGCCTCCCACCCCCCGACCGATAATGCCCACCTTGAGAAGCACTGATTTAACCCATTTAGGCCCGATTTTACAAATCACAATTATCTTTCAGTTAGCTAGTGAACCAATCAACTATCAGAAATTTTTAAAATAGTGATACCTGATTGGTTAGCTAACTAACAGAAAGATAACTTTCGTTTGTAAAATCGAGCCTTATACAATTTTTGCACGTAAATAATAAGTAAAATGTCTACAGTGCATGATGAGATTTATTGTGTTTTACAACAATTATTAGATAATTATTTTGCATACATAAGGATACATAAAACCCTAACGCCAAAATTCATATAAATATACATTGAACACGTGCAAGTAATATTCTAGATAGGTATTTATATTTAGGATAAATTAAATATGTTAAACTAGTTCGTACACGACTCGTGCAACATTATCGTTATATCGAGCCAAAAGTGTAGCATTTAAATCACGATCTGTGAATCCCATTTCTGCCAGTAATCTTAAACCATTTTCTCTTTCTGATTCAGGATTTGTGCTTATCCAGTGACCATTTTCCCATCTACCTCCCTAAAAGTCAAATATTATTTAAATTAACTAGGTACACGAAAACATCAGTTATGTCATATAGCTTAACCGAACCGAATTTTTTCTTCAGATTTTCTAATAAATCCTACAATTGATTTGTTATCATGAGAGCCGTGATACAGATGCGATCAAGAATTTTTATTTCAATTTTAAGAAGTAATATATTTTTTTGCCTAGGGCGAAGTATCTCTACACTTTCATATGACATTATAAATTAATTGACATTACTGTAATAATAGTTAAGTGAAAGTTAAAAACAAAATAGGAATGCCCTCAACATAGTAAAGTGTTATCAAATGAATGAATAAAAACATATATTTAAAAACACTGCAGCGTTTAAAAATAGAGCAAGAATCACTAGATATTACTGTAAATTAAAAAATTACAATTTCTACATTACTTTAACGATGAGTTTATGTTTAAGATAATTTTAACCGCTAATATGAAAAGTAGTCTTCATTACTTTGTCTGCGAATGTTGAAATTTATTGGCAAATTTTGCCTTACAATCCATCACGTACATTTGGTGTTTTATAATTTATAAATTAAATTAATTTTGTATGTAATATCAATGATATTAGATTGAAAAAGCCCTTATTCTGATATAATGAAGCAAACTTATTTAAGATCTATCTTTTACTAAACAGGTTTATTAATTTACCAAATTTGCAGGTTTAAATTTTATGAGAACAAGAAAAGTTGCTATTAAAATAATTAGTAAAATCATACCTCTTCCCTTTTAGCAGGTATTATCATATTGAAAACATTTCGGGCAGTATTTAGAGCAGAAGAGGCTAAAATTGCTGCTCCACTAACCACAGTTTCTGGTAAAATGTGGACTGTACCATTTTCAGCAGTTAATTTAGAATTATGATCACCCAGGTTATTATGAGAATTAAATGAACAAGAATCGTGTTTGTTAGTTTTTTTCTTTAGGTTTGATGTTCCGCAGACGCCTGGTTTGAAATTTTCTGCATCATTTTCCTTTAAGGGCTGTCCTTTATTGATTAAATGCTGGTGACACACTGAAAGTTTGTCAAAAAAATTAGTTTTGTAAAATAGCTAAGGTATTGTTAGTGAATGTAAAATGTAAGTAAAGATTTGACTATAAAAGAGTAAACTGAAAGATCTTGGTAAAAATCATAAGCAATATACAAAAGTTAGTGGAATATGTTATTACCTGAACATTTCTGGTTTGCATTATTGGAAAATTCATCAATATTGGGATTGGAGCAACTGCTCCAAGAGCAGCAATCTGAAATCGATTTATTCTGAGACTCAAATTCTTGGACTTTCTGTTCATTTACAGATTGTCCATCAAATGATGGGTATACTACTTCAAATCCTGGACAATTTTGTGGAAAGACAAACAATCTATTATTAGGTGAACTGGTAGACATATCCATTGCTATATTTCTAGTACCGTCAGAAAAAGATGAATTTGCTGCAGAACAATGTGATGTTTGAAATGTATTGTCCATCCCAGTTTGCGCATTATTGATAATTTGAGTATCTAAAGAGAAGTTTGAGTTTGTTATCTCACATAAATTATTTGTTTGAAATGCTTCTTCAGCAGTAGCCAAATAACTTTGACTTAGGTATCGTTTTGGCATAGGTATTTTCTTTCCTTCATAATATATATAAGAGTATCCTATAAATTGAAAATATCTTAATCTAACTTAATCACTAATATCTCAAGGTTAGGAATAAACTAACCACCACATAAAAAACCAAGTTTATAAAAAAACGGAAGTTACTGTTAATTACCTTCAGGAGTTATAACTTCTGAATCCAAAGGTGTTGGGTTTGAAACTTTTCCTGGCTTTGTTTGGCCCAGTTGTACCGATTCGAATTGAATATCAATTTTGGCATTGTCGGTCTGTACATTCCTATGAGTTGTAGATTCTTGCTCATTTGTTATATCTGTTACATTGCATTTGGACATCAATTCCTTATTGACTTCATCAATTTGTATAAATTCAATATCAGATAATTCTTTGAAATCACATGGAATTTCAACGGGTGTAGTTTGTTCAAAATTTTCATGGTCAATAATTTCATAAGTATTAACAGAGTCTGATTTTAAAGATATATTACTATCAGGGATAGATATAATACTTTGATTATCGGAATCTGAATAATTAATAGACCTTGATGATTGAAATTGTATGGTATTTACATTTGATCTCACTTCTTGAATATGTTTATCTTCAATTTCAGTGAGGGCTGAATTATTTACAAGTAAATCGTTACTTTTATTACTTTGCATTACAAAATTTGGTTCTTCTTTCTTAAAAAGGTTCTCATCAGACAATATTGTACGTAAGTTTTCTGCAATATTAACGTTGTCATCAATCTTTAATAATTTAGGTGTTGTTACACTTTTGTTTGGTGAAATAATTTCTTTATCATCAAAATATTCGTTATTAGAATATTTAGTTGTTTTTAAACTGCTATGTCTGATAACATCATCCACAATTACATGACATCCTAGCCAATGCCCAAATCTACGACCACTGTGATGGAAATGCCAGTAACACTCATAATTTCCAGGTGTTTCTAAAAAAAAAAGTAAATTACATTTTTAATTTACAAAAACACATGGTTTTTAAGGTTACCAAAAAAAAATGACAATTTGGAGCTGCAATGGATATCTTAAGACATATTTTTAATAATTAATATATAAATATGTTTTCTTAATATATAGTTGGTTATTTCTAATTTTTTCATATGAGACCGCTATGGTCGTTTTCCAGCGATAATCGTTTTTTACAACCGGTCCCTACGAAAACGATTAATCAAGGTTTCACTGTATTTGGGTTGTATGTACCAACTATACAATCAAACAGCAAATTGAATCCTTACTTCTTGTATTTTTATAGTAAAATTAAAGCATTTAATTACTTTGGTTATTTCTTTTAAAAAGTTGCTCTTGGTTGGTATCTGTTATTAAATTTTTCAATCTAATAGAATAACTCCCTATTAATTATATTATCTACTTACCTGGGACATTCATAATAACAGACACAGTTCCTATTTCTCCAGGTAATAATAATGGACATTTAACTCTTTTCATTACCGGTGATAAAGCCTGCGAACCCCAAGCATATCTTAATTCAGTCTAGAAGAAAACAAATATTCTCATTTTTCAAAATCTGAAATTTTCATTTTCAAGATGTATGCTACATAAATACAGGTATATGTTATATTTATAAATACTACAAATAAAGTGTAAAACTATTAACGTAAAAATGTTTTCTAGAAAATCACTGATAATATTATAGAAATAAGTTTATAATTGATTAAGGTTTAATTGATCAAGTTGCAACAATTATTATTTCAGAAACTAAAATAGATACCTGAATACTATTAATTTTTATAAATTGAATAAATTACGATTGATGAAAGTTTCATATTAAAATAAACTTACTTCTTCTGTCCATGGTAGTTTTCCACTATTAATCACTTGCCATTGTTGCATATATGTTTCTCCACCGGTCATATGCGGGGTAGTAGTATCATTTTGACTTGTGGTTAAAGCATCCATAAGAAAATCACTATCAGTTAGTGGAATACCGATAGGTCGACTTTTACTACTACTTTGACCAACATCGCTATCACTGGATCGAGCAAGGGCAATTTTTTTCATTTTAATTTGCATGGTTTTGTGCTCTAATTTCTCTAACTTATGATCAAGTTTTTTCTCCAATCTGTATGACTTTCTGCAATCTTTTCTGTAAAAAAGGAATATTTAATAATTCCATTTACGACAGGTTTACGTCTTATTAGGATTCCTCCTCTATTTCACTGTATTTAGAACTGTTACTCTAATGACATGAGTAAATTTACACTAGGTCTCTCCCTTATTAACACGTTGATTGCGGTTGTCGACAATTACCTATCTACTTTTGTGTGCTTAGCTCCGCCGGAGTGTTTGACTCTGTTTTTTGTTTACTAAAAATTTTTTTAATCTTATAGTTCGAGAAACAAACCATCAAGCCAGCGAATTGATGAGAGAAACTACCAAACACAAATCCCAGATTCAAGGGTGGAAACCGATTACACGAGAGGATTTGGAAGTTTTCCTGGGGCTCATATTTTTATTCGGTCAAGTCGCAACTCCGTCCTTGCCACACTTATGGAAAATAAATGTTTTGTACAATTTTCCCATGTTTAGAAAATCTAGAGATAGATTTTTACTTAATCTTAACTCTAAACGAAATGAACCAAAGCCATCCGACCTATTATGTATGTATGTATGTATGTATTCTTTATTCATAAAATTAAAATTACATTTTAATTTGCTATAACAAAGAGGTGAATAAAGATTAATCCCCTAGAAAAATAAATAAGTAAACTCAAATAAGCTCAAAACAACAAAATAGAAAAAGAAAAATCATGCCGGGGGAGTACACCACCTAGCCCAACGGGCTGCGTGTGGCTATTTATTATACTCTATCCGAGCTACCCTGAGAAGGTTTCAACACATATTGGGGCCCGCGTCCACATATCAAAACAAATCACCTACACTTTAAGCTCAAAAATGAGCTCTATCCGTGCATTGTCCAGGCCCCCGACCCATGCCGCAATCACTCCCCTATAATTAGCCTCATTAATTACTATGTTATTGTTGTGTAAGTATGCCTGAAATCTATCATAAATTCTGTGAATGTAACAAAGGTAAGAACGCTCAAATATACATTTTCGATATTTTAAAGGCACTGCCCTACCCCAAGAGCCCGATCGCGAAGGATATCCATGTTCTGCTAACCTCGCAATAGATGGATGCTTATAGATTTGTTTTGCCACATTGGCAATATACAGTTCTTTGATTGTAAAAACACCCAACCTGTCAAAAACCAAAACTGTCGGAAATGTACGTGTTTTTTTTAGAATTATTTTTATGACACATTTTTGAGCGACCTCTAATTTTTTTAAATGCGTATTTTGAGCTCCTTCCCAGGAGAGAAGGGCATAGTTAAGTAAAGACTGTGAAAATGCATAATAGAACTGTTTCATGCAACCAAAACCGAAAGAATCCCTTAGTCTATAAAAAAGGTACATCGTTTTCCTCAGTTTGCCGCACAATTTATTTATATGCATGTCCCACCGGAGAAAACGGTCGATTGTTATTCCCAAGTAATCAGCCCCAATCGAAGCACCGATCCAGCCCCGACAACAGCATCCAATCGTGAAATCACACATCGCATCGTGAACTTTAAGCCCTGATAAGTCCGGTTGCCCGCCCGCATTCAAACTGAAAGTAACCAATGATGACTTCTTAACATTCATAGTCATTAGGTTACAATCAAACCACATCTTTATTTTCTGTAGGTCTCTCTCCGCAAGCTCGGCATACAACATTTCACCTCTTTTTGATTTATTTCATCAAAGGATGACTGAGATTTACTACCCTACAAAAGAACTTAGTCTCAATGAATCTATTCTACTTTGCCGTGGAAGACTATATTTTCGGCAATATATACAAAACAAAAGACATAAATTTGGTCTAAAATTTTATATGCTTACACAGCCAGATGGACTGGTTCTAAAGATGAGAATATACTGTGGGGCAAATGATCCAATATTGGGAGGATCTGGACATGTGGACAAAGTGGTGAAGCACCTTTTAGATGAATATTTTGGTGTGGGTCATTCTGTATACTATATGGACAATTTTTATTCGTCTATAGGTCTATTTCAAACATTACTCGACAAGTAGACACGCAACTGGGACAGTTAGGACAAGTAGGAAAGGCAATCCTACCCATACTACACAAAAAAAAATTAAAAAAAGGTCAAGTGACTTCGTCCTATGCCAATACAGGCGTGTGCGTACTGAAATGGGTTGATAAGAGATGATTTGGCAATATCCACAAAGTTTGGCGCAACGATGGAGGAGTACCAAGTAAGAAGTAACACATTCATCTGAACACCCTTTATTTTTGCTATTATATAATGTGCTTTATAACAAAAAAAGTAGTGATCGACGACGTGTCGACAACCGCATCAGGTATGGAATATGTTTGACCAGGTGGGTGTCGACAATGTGTCGCGTATAGTCGCTTTTATGTAAGTCATTGAAATATTGGGGTAAAACATCAATAAATGTTGAAAAAAGTACAAAACGAACATAATATAAAGATAAATTAATCCGCGCAGGTTTACGGTCAAGGTTAACTTGGGCCCGCAATGAACATGTTAATCTTAATGCCTTAATAATTCAATGAAATTGAAGAACTTTGCGGGTGAAATAAAGGGTTTCCTGATTTACAATTTTGAAAATTGTAAAATATAAATCGCCTTTCATTAATATACCAAACTAGTCCTGAAGATTGAATATTTGTAAAAATTGTTATCAAACATTTTTGTGGTTACAGAATATTTTGGTGATAATAAAAAAATAGTTCAAAACCATTTTTGTTACCATGTTTATATCACATTAATCCCTCGATATTTGCGAATTTGAAATTCGCGACTTTTAATTATTGTGTACAAATGAGACAAAAATTCCATATTCACGAATTGCGAATTCGATTATTTACGAACTAATGTTTATTTTCGGTCCCTATATAGCAATTCATGAACGATGGAAAAAATATAAATATGTATATATCTTTAAAACAAACTGAATGCGGTTCATAAAAGAGTCTTCAATCGCGAAAACAATTCCAAGTATTTTATACACCATGTTGATCTAATGGTTTCCTAGAAAATAAAAGCCACCCCATCCTTAAGGGACTATTACACGATCAAATCAGTCCAGCTATCAGTCTCAGTCCGACTGACAGTTAATGGTACGTGTAAAAGCATAAATTTCAGGACTGATGCGTTCTTTTGTAAAGACACCGCTCAAATACGGACTGATAGGCAACTAAATCTGGACTAAGACTGATGCTGGGACTGATCGTGTAAAACCAGCATTACACGTACGATTGAAGGGGCTTTTACACACTCAGCCTGCATCTCAGTCTCAGATTTATTGCCTATCAGTTCGATTGACGCATTTATTGACAAGATCAGTACTGCTTTCAGTCCTACCTTCAGTCCAAGCTACGATTTCAATGTAAAAATTTCGACTTTGTTGCTTGGGTATCAATTTCTAAGTATTTATCTAAGAGTGCACTGTAGGTAGCCTCCCTAATGCTTGTGTTGTGGTAATAAAATATTTCTCGACCATATTGTCAGTCCTGCCATCAGTCTATCGAATTATGTTTTTATACATAAGATTAACTGTCAGTTGGACTGAGACTGATAGCTGGACTGATCTGATCGCGTAAAAGAGCATTACATTTCACTTTACAGCATTCCTCAGTTTGATCCTGCTTTTAGATAAAGTTAAAATTGCTTCTGCACCGAAAATTTCTTGTCAAAACACCTGAAAGAAATTTCGACACTGCAACAACAGCTTTTTGAAAACCCATAAAATAACTCGTTCTTAGATTGGAGTTTAAAATTTAAGAGGGGGAGGGAGAGAGTGCAACGATCGGTTACGCCTAACTGTACAATGAATAAAAACATGATCAAAAATCACAAGTTATTTTAAAATTAATTGAAATTTATTTTCTTAATAATTAACTATTTGTCATTACATTTACCATTTACCAAAACATTGTATATAATTAAAAATAAAAAACCTATGAATGAATGTTTTATACCTTTACGAACCACCTTGGAATGTAACCCCCCCTTATTACAAAGTGAGATAGACTCAATATTCGCGACGTTTTCCATGAACCTAACCCTCGCGAATATCGAGGAATTACTGTATTAAAATATTCCATTATTTCGAAGAACACCTAGAAGATATTGATAACCACTGCTTTTTAAGGTCGATTTCAACTTCATACTAATAGCACAGATATCTGTGCTAATAGTAATTAAAACGTTACAGATTCTGGAAATCATAATTTGTTAATAAAAGTCTATACTTACTGTGAATTTACTTCTCCTGGAAACACAGCTGGTTTTCTGCTCCTTTTATTATATGGTTCTGCTTTACATTTCCGTGTGTGATGGTATTGTGTCGGTAACGTAGTGTTTTTAGTCATCAGTTGGACAACTGATACAGTTATTTCATCGATCAATTCGGATTTTAACTGTAAGTTTGAAAAGTGTAATTATTAATTTAATAAAAATATATTTACTTGGATGTGTTCAAATTGACCTAAGAGCCATTAGAGCCCTCTGAACAAACATTGAACCTTGTAAAAATCTCAAATATCTTCATACTAACCTTCATTTATGATACATACATACACACAGACATGTATAAATAGTTCCTGCATTAGTAACCGATATTTTTCACATGTAAACTAACCTACAGTATCAAGACTAGTTCACTAAACAGCAGTACACTACTTTGTAATACACATTTTTTTAAATCGAATATCTAATGACTTACCTGTTTCATATACTTTTGAAACCATTCCGGTGGCTTATCATCTTTCTCGGGTGCTTTTATAGAAGGGTTGTCACAACTAGCTTGGATTTCTACATCATTACAATTACTTTTATTCATTTTCCTGTTAACTGTAACACGTTCCAATTTAAGGACAACTATTTCCCCTATACGAGCCCTTTGTCTGAAGAAATAAAGGGCAATTGCAAAATGTGACTGATTTTCAATTACAATTTCTTTGTTATCACCATCAACGTACGAAACTTTTAAATCATCTTCAATTCTTCCAAGATGTTTCATCTGAAATTGTTATAGGATTATACTTTAAACCATTAAGAATTTGTTAAATAGGCAAAGATATTTTGTTAATTTTTTTGATACTTCAGAATACCTCATAAAAATACATGAAATAAGGTAAGACTGTAATTTAAACATTTTATGAACATACAATTAGAGTTACAGTTCATTATAATACAAGAAGCATAAAATACAAAAAGTGCTTCTAAAATAATGATTATTATTTCATTTATTTAACATCAACCTGTTTTCACAAAAGTTTTAAACTGATTGACGTCATTGTTGGACGGGAAGGGAGATGCAATGAAAAACTCCTTAATTTCACACAACGTTTCGACAATGTTTACTGTAATCCTCAGGTTACAAAACAAACATCCCAATGAAACAATATACATTAAATTAACAGACAGCCCTTCCCACCACACTCACCTGCTATGAAAAACGGAGGCACCAATGAAGATACAACAAAAAAGGCACATTCACGCTATGTATCAATCTTAAACAAAGGAACCCACAGAGCACACAATTACAAAAAACCATGAAAATGGTTACACAAGAGATATGATTAACTCTCAATTTACACAGCAAATCAACCGCACAATTAGGGATTCGTTCCATTATTATATCCACTTTCAAAATTTTTTGTAATTGTGTGGTCTGTGGGTTTCTCCCTTTGTTTAAGATTGATACATGGCCTGAGCGTGCCTTTTTTGTTGTACCATCATTGGTTCCTCCGTTTTTCACGGCAGGTGAGTGTGGTGGGGACGGCTGTCTGTTAATTTACCTTATATTGTTTCATCGGGATGTTTGTTTGTTGTAGCTTCAGGATGACAGAAAACATTGTCGAAACGTTGCGAGAAATTAAGGAGTTTTTCATTGCACCTCTCTTCCCGTCCAATCAATGACATCAATCAGTTTGAGTAACAAGAAGGGTTATTGTAGGTATTAAATTGGAACCAGGGTTCTTGATAATTTTGCCAATTCCAAGAATTCCCTCTTGTTCAGTGGTTTCTACAAACGAACACAATATAGGGTTACGCCACAGCCGATGATCCTTTTGTAGTATTGAATTACTTTTAACTATGTATGTATAAGAATGAAATAAACATATTGTTTTAGAATATAGCAGAATATGGATGTAAAATAATTGTTCTTAAATAAAAGGGACTTGTAAGGATTTCTTTCATTGCACGAAGTAATATACTAATTTCCCTTGGTTGCGAATAAACTTACAGGATACCTGCATTATGTATTTCACTATTGCGCTTAAAATTTTCAAATGAACGTAATCATGGATAATTTATGACCAGACTTTAATTTATGAAATTTTAGCAAAAGCCAGAATATTTTATAGAATGTGTCAATGTCAACATGTTGATAATATTTTGTGTTTATTATAGGTTCTTTCCAACAGCTCCATTTGATAGTTTTATGACAGTTTTATGTACGATACAAGGTCGACCCACTAGTAAAATCAGTAAAATATTCATCTCTATGGTAATTTCTAAATGTCTGATCGGCCCTGTACAGTACATTGAACGATACAAATCCTGCTGTTGGAAAGAACCTTAAAAAATACAGCGTGTTTCACCTAAAGTGAACCACTTAAATTGTAATGTTTTAAACAAAGATACAATTTCCAATATTCAGAATTTATTCTACGCATAAAGGACTACAAAAAACTTAAATAAAATTTTTGTCCTACTACTATGGTTTTCTGTGGCTAGACATATTGCAGTTTAGATTAGTTTTGAACCTGAGAAAAATAATCGAATGCCAAAATTTTTTTTATTAAGCATTGTGATATAGGAAATTATATGAAACAAACAAAAGCTACAGGTTATGGAAAATTTCTTGTACTCTACTACTTAGAAAGTATGGTCAAGACTTACTTACTAACATTACAGTTAGTATTCTGTTTTAAATATGGATCTTACAAAATTTTATCCCCCATGTCACTGCTCACAGTAACATGTCATCCTTCTGCTAATAAACTAATGTCAATTTTAACAGATTAATGACAGGACTGTTAGTCAGCCCTTAGGCACAATGCACACTGAAGAAACTGGTTTCATGAAACTAGTGCACAAATGGAAAATCCTTTTTCTGAGTGTCATTTTAATTAAAAAAAGTTGACACTGACAAGTAACCTCCAAACAAAACATACTAATCAAAACTGACATCTTAACAAAATATTTGGCTAAATTTCCAGAAATCGTGGTCCTAATCTCTGGCGTCTGTAATTGGCCTAAATATGAAATCTCATGAAACTTGATTTCATGGAAGCCTATCATTTTGGTTTCGTGAAATACGTTTCATGAAACCAAATAAAACGAGTTTCATCATATTCTCAAACAAACTTGTGTTAATTTTACAATAGTGGATGAATACAAAAGAAGAGGCAGTATTGGGTTCATCCACCAAATCTCCAATGAGAGTGCACTTGCTATTTTGTAGCTCGGAAACTCGGTGCGGGTAACAGGAAATTTCGTGTTTATAGAATGTCCAAGCCTTTATTTTATCATTTGATAAATTTATTTGGCCTAACAATTACAAAAAATGACACAAACTAAGAAAACTCATTATGAAACCAGTTTCATGAAACTAGTTTCCTACAGTGTGTACTGCGCCTTAAGTTTCATGAGGTTTCATCTTTAGACCAAAGATTAGGACCAACGATTTCTGGAACTTTAGCCAATGCCAGGACTTATATTTTGCTAATATGTGAGTTTTGTTGGGAAGATAGTTGTCAGTGTCAACTTTTTTAACCCTCCAAGTACCAAGGGGTTGTCAACGACCCAAGCCTCACAGAATTTTGACGAAAATACATTTAATACGTTGATGGAATCAACTGAGCTCCCGTGACTTTTATCTACAAGCGATGTATTCTCAATTTCCATCTTTATTTCCACTGAATAGTTGAACATCAATTACAAATCATATGTACCAGTCACAGATGAACCAAGAATTGTGAAGAAGCGTTAGCGATGCTTTATGTGTTCCAGAAGTAATGATACAAAAGTGAACATTTTCTGACCAAAAATGTGTAAGAAATTTGTATGCAAACTTCACCGAGCAGAGAAAACAATGTGTTTAAATTGTAAATAATATCAAGTTCATTTTTTAATTTATACTTTTCGATGATTGCATATCCTTGCATATATCCTTTGTGTTTTACTTTTCAAAATAAATATTTCTGAACGTTACATTTATTTATTCATTCCTAACTATCAAAATGTAAGAACTGAGAGTGTTTTGAAATAATTGACTGAAATAACCTTGTGAAAAGCTCAAAATGGAGATGGGGTCTCTTAAGGACACCTGTGGTATTTTATGTTCCTGATGGACCGTGGTATTGGGAGGGTTAATTAAAAAAGGGTTTTCTCATTTGTGCACTGAACCATCAAACTAATGTCATAATGGGCCCAATTCTGTTCGATATTGCTATCTAACAACCTGGTTATATAACAAAAAATGTGATACTATAGCAGCAAGAGTATTTTGTTCAGTAGTAACTACCAACAAACAAAAAACTTTGTAGTCCATAAAAAAAGCTTAACAATTTTAGATTATGTTCATTGTTTAGAAGTTGGTAGTTACTACTGAACAAAATACTCTCGCTGCTATAGTACCACATTTATTGTTATATAACCAAGTTGTTACATAGCAATATCAAACAGAATTGGGCCCAATATCGGTTTCACGAAACTATAGTTTCATGAAACCAGTTTCACACAGTCGGTAATAACGGCATTACCAGTAATGACATGGCAAGATCAGAAAATCAAGATTCACATCGTTATTGCCCATTATTCCAATTTTGTTGTCCTAATTATTATTGTCATTCTAATAAAGTAATGTCATTATTACTGACTGTGTAAGGCCTGTTTTAGTATTAGTTAAAACAAGTTAGATTAATAGATAACAATAGATCGATGTTATTCAAGAAATCATTACTTGCTTTTGTGTAAGTTTTGTCATATTGATATAATCAATGTTTTACCTATTTTTAATATATGCATACATCAGTACATGAAAAAATTGTAAAATTACAAGATACACATTTTTGGTCAATTTATATATGTATTCTGTATTGATTATTTTTATGGTAAACAGCTGTTCTCAAAGCATGTCAAATATAAAGACAACATGGTAAATAATTGAGACAAAACAAAATATAGCTGAAAGTAAGACTTTTTAGCCTATCTCAATACATTTAAGCAAAAAATCTTATAACCTCACCAAATATGATTTAAAGCAATCCCAATTCAATGTTGTAGCAGGGATATCATACAGTCCCACCATATTCGATTTATCATTATTATTATTGTTACTGGATTTGTTTTTCCATTGTAGACTGAGAACTATTTGCAGATCCTTCTTTTTCGCACTCATGTTTACGATATTGATAATTGATATTTGTATATAGAGACTGCAACTTTGAAATCGACGTTACATACTTTTACGCAATAAAATTTCACTGCTTAGTACAATAACAGATTGTTTAGTAAAAAAACAAATGAACTGCGCAATTCTGTCAAATCTGCGATCTACCGGAATTTAGTTTAAACTTTATTAAGAACAGGAATCTACTTCATTTCCATTACATTACACATCTGACCAGAGATCTGGTATTGCTGTAGCTACGACATCTACACAAAGATTTAGGTACATTATGCATTTGTGTGAAACACTGTAGATAAAGCCCAGGTAACGCTTTAAGGTCATTTTCACACGAGACGACTTTAATCGTGCGGTAAAATATTGTACGATATTTTATTGTGAATGTTTGGTAATAAAACAGGGTATACAATACCCAGCATGCAAAAAAACGTAAATGTTTCATATCGAATGTATAACCGCGAGATGAGATTACGTTGCGAGAGACGCGGACAGACACATTAATACAATAGCAACTGTTAGGGGGATATGACCGGCTCGTTTGCGTAATTAATATGCAACTGAAAATACGCTTCTTTTACGTACAGGAAGATACATAATGGAATCGTACTTAAATGTGAGGTTATATTTACATACGTATATTTTTCTGATTTCTTGGGTGTTATGGCCCGTTTACAAAAACACTAAAGTTAAAGTGAAATATTTACTCTAACTTTAATGTTTTTATAACCGGTCCACAGCACCCTGAAATTCTTTCAATGTTTTGAAAGGTCTTAGAAAATAATGTGCATTTATATAGAAGTTTGATTTGTATTTATTTAAACAAAAATTTAAATGGATAAGAATATCAAATATTAT